>JAQIXG010001543.1:0-21525 GCA_034700105.1 Oconnorella tubifera
ATACATACATGCATACACACATGCATACATACATACCTGCATTCATACATATATGTACACACATGCATTCATACAAATATACCAAATAATGTAGGTACAAGAGTATGGAAAAACATAGAGTATATATATATAAATACAAGTTTGTTGATATATAGCAAAAACTATAAAAAGTATACAACTTGTGTACATTTTGTTTATGTATATAGCATATATACATGTGTGTTATATACAAGTATACAGACGTTTACCTTATAAACGAGATCTCTCTCAGTTTTATTGATCATCCAATAAGGACAATACAGAGACAGAGTCTGATATCCATTTCTGTTATCACAATGCACGCCTAGATCCTAGCAAATATAAAACATCAGCAAATGATGTAAAATAAAGTCTAAAAGTTGACTAATATCCATTAAATCGTATTTAATCTTATCATAAGTATCATAATACTGTATACTGTAGGTTAGGGTTAAGTTTAATGTCATTGATTACATGAATGATGTCTCAGACGCAGTTGTTAATTTAAGCGTCTTACTAAAGGGTGCAGCGAGTTAGAGAAATAGATAGCTATCCAGGATTCAAACCTGGACTGTCGCGTCCGAGTCCAGCGCTCTAACCACTTCTCTTACAAGCCTTGACATAATTAGCAATATGTTTATAATGCAAGAATATCATAATATTCTTGTATTAATATTATAGTTGTTTAAAAATATCTCTGTATCTTGACTAATAAGAAACTTTTCTTGCATCTGCGATTCACAAATGCATAGCAAAAGAAAAAAATAGATAAAAAATAAGTGAAGTTTTAGAAAAAGTATAAAATGGACCCACCAAGCTAACCCTAGTACCATCTTCATACGCTTCAAATGTCCACACGCCTAATTCATCAGGTTTTGAATCTACAACCCGTCTACCTGACCAATCTTTAAACTGATACATCAACTGAAGAGTTACATTTAGGAACTTTCATTACAAATCAACACCTTTTTTTGATGTCTCTTCAATACATATAAGTTTTATTAAATAAAATTGTATAATTGTAGTGTCTCTATACAACTTTTCTTTGAAACAATTATTTTCTATTTAAAACTTTTGTTTTAAATTGAAAATAATTCTTCCTGCAAACTTTGGTTATTTATCCCTAATCCTATTCTACAAGATAAAGCTTTAGACTTGCGTAACTTGTTAAACAAGTAATATTTATCGCATGCTTTAATGTCACAACAGCACAAAAAAGCTACTAGTCACAGAATATTCTATAATATTCTAGAATATGATAGAATCACTTAACACTCACAGAAACATGAATAGAAGTGCTGCCAACATTTGCGTTCAACAACAAAACTTTATCACCCGCGTCTACTTTCATAACCGAACCAGAACCCTAGATATATACAACGTACAACATAATGTATAAAGTGTATATACAACATACAACAAGACGTATAAAGCGTATATAAGTACTTGTATAAAACAATACATGAATGATATACAAACACGTATTACATAATACATTAAGTGTATAAAAACACTTATAAAACAATACATAAAATGAGATAATAATATATAGTTATTAAGTTTATATTTTATAGATGTATAAAACAATATAAATAAAATGATACAAGAGCATATATATATATACAATACATTAAGTATATATGAACATCTACAAAACAATATATAAACGATACAATAACATATATTGACTAAATATACAAGAATATGTATACAAATGCATAAACTAAAATATAAACACAAGATATAAAACAAAGTTAGTTAATAACCAATGTTTACACTTAAAAGTTTTAATAATTAGATGACTAAAAACTTGCCTCAATTTGGCAGGAGACAGGAAGAGGAAGTAGATTTCTAAACACGACAGTCGGGTGTAACGTAAGTAAGTAAGTACTTGCTGTCATCTCAGACGTGTACTCGTGTAGTATATGCTTAGAGTCTACACTTACCTTATGTTATAATATAAAAAGTGTCGACAGAAAATTTATACGCAGTATATACAAGGATAAATGTGCATTGTAGAAATAAGTTTTGAAGAAAATTGAATTATTACCATTAATTATGAATGAATTTAAGTAAATGAAAGATATTTAACTGTACGCTTAAGAGAAGGGTACATCAGGAAGAGAAGAGTATTTAAGAACAAGAATTAAAAGCTTGGGAGAAGGGTACATCAAACTCTTTACTACATAGAAAGACTATTATCATAATGATGAGAGTAAAAGTGATGATGAATAACAATAAGGTAACTCAATAACAATAATAACGATTATAATGATGATGATAATGATGATCAACTGACAGAAAAGAACATAGAAGAAGACTCAGGCCTGGTGCTCTTGCACTCTATGATCTGAGGCACAGCTGATTCCAAAGAATTCTTCCATTTGAACCCAGTCGTTGAATCAGCATAACTAAATGATTTATTTAATGTCACATCAGCACAAAATTTATTAATTATACATCGTGTACTTGTTTACAACATATGATAAAGTAATTTGTTGTGAACAGGTTGTGTTGAAACCAAGCGATAAGTGAACGCCTTAATGTTGAAACCAAGTGATGAGTAAACACTTTACACTCAACAAAAAGTTCGTAGTATTCGTAACTTGTACTCAATAACATCTTTCTTTTTGCAAGCACAGAACAATTCTGTACTTTATAATACTTATTAAAGTAGAATTAAACTTTTTTATACTAAAATTTAACCTTTAAAAGTACAATTTAACTTTCTAAAGTACAATTTATTTACTAAAAGCATGCGCCTACCCCCCCTCTCTTGGCTTGAAGTATATTTCATGCGGGGCAGAATACGCCGCGTCACAGGGCACATTAAAGGTCTGATCAGGCAAGACCTCCCCACACCGCCCCATGGCATCATCACTTAACTTATAATACAGCTCCATAGACACTGGCAGACTGTTCCTAACCTTTATATTAAAAAAACAACAAAATGTATATTGTAAATAATATTAAACTGTTCATAACCCTTACATTTATAAAAAAAAAATTCATACTGGTACGGAATATAAAACTCTTCCTAATTTTTATATTTATAAAAACTGTATTATACTAATGAAAATAAAATGTATAAAATAAGTTTTAAATAAATTCGTATAATACAAGTCAGTATATTATTATGCCATATAATCACCGTGACATACCTGTACGACGGATCTGAGTGTCACGATTTTGCATCCGTATGAAGCCTCTGTCTGACATACGATGTGCCATGCTTCACCCGGGTACGCTCTATGATTGATAGAGAAACAACGTTTCTCCGCTCTCTTCAAACGCAACTCTCTTGTGGCGCCTAGATCTTCCATCTAAGCAAAGAACAAAAGCAAGAGTAATTAGTCATTATACAGTAAATAATAACAATATTAGCACTATAAGAGAAATCAACTTACGGTAATGAAAGTTTATAATCAGCATTAATCAACATTAATTAACATAAATTAACATTAAGCAACATAAATTAGAATAAATTAATATTAAATAGCATTAATTAACATGAATTAACATTAATCAACATTAATTAATATAAATTAAAACTAATCAACTTACAGTAATAAAAATCTTTTTTGCTTGATCATCTTGGGCCTCCTTGAATATAGAATCCAGTCCTGACATTTTTTCCTCCCCCGCCCCTCCTACTGTTCCCTTATTAAACAACTGAATATTCTCCCCGTGCTCCAAGGGAATCTGTCCATCAATCGCCCTCGCAGGAATCTAAACGAATTAAAATTAAATAACAAAATATCTATCTGTCGTTCTATCTGACTATATATTTGTCTGTCTATCTATCTATTTATCTATCTGTCTGTTTATTTATGCTATTGTCTGTCTGCCTCGCTGTCTATCTAGATCAAATAAGAATAACCCTTCACCCTTACCTCAAAACTGTCACCCAGTTTCAATGACACAATCATGCCACTGTCATTGCGTACATTAAATGGCGCTATGATGTAATCACTGCTCTTGGGTGGCTCTGTCAGTTTGTACGCATCACTGAATGACTGTCCGAGATTCTTAAAGACGTCCAGCGCAGTCTTAGTGACCGTTACCTGGATTAAATACACAACAGAACATTAGTTTGGGTGGTTTAATGTCACATCAGAACAAAAATGTTGTTTAATCTCTTTATTGTTTAACGACACATCAGCACAAAATTGATCTTTAGTAAAATCTATAGTATAATTTAAAAATGATTTAAAACCATAAAATGCAGATAAATAATTTAAAATAATAAAATACAAGTACTGTAAACAAATCATTACCTGCATGATATCGAGTGATTTAACACCAATGCTCATCTTAGGCGGCGGGGGAGCAATGATAGCATCAACTTCATCTTCATCAATAGATGGCAGCGCTATTTCATTCTGTTGTATCTACACAAAGATTAAATTACGCATACATTCCATAAAAGAAATCAAGTTAACCCATTTTTTGCAGCATTCAAATATTCATTCGATAGATGACAAAATAAAACAAGAAAACCAATAAAATATTCAAATTAATGAATAAATTTGATAATTATAATATTAAAACTAAGGTACCTCTACTCCTATTTCCCAGGGTCTATGTCTGCCCCCCTCGCACTCCACTGGTTCAATGAGGGGCTCCCAGACACAGAGCACTTCATTGTAGTAAGCCATTTCTAGGGTCACTTCACAAGCCAACTCAAGCTGGTTAAAAAAGGTGTCCAAAAATCAGTGTGTGTAAGTGTGCATATAACACTTAAAATTTCTTGTTTGTATGTGCATACATAATAACACTTAAAGCTGATATGTGCATTTATCAAGGCTTGTTAGAGAAGTGGTTAGGGCACTGGATTCGGATGCAACAGGTGCAAGTTCAAATCCAGGATAGCTCACTATTTCTCAAACTCGCTGCACCCTTTAGCAAGAAGCTTAAATTAACATCAACATCATCATTAATAAAAATGATGATGATAATAATGATGATGATAATACTAATGATGATGGTAATGATGATATAATGAGTAAGAACGCACTCTGCGACTCCAGTTTTTGATATGAACTTTCTTGAGGGTCATATCGGTAATGATGAAAGGCACCGTTCTGTTACCTATGCCACCCAACATCTTTACAACTATACGACTTTTGGACAACAGCATCTGAATAACAAAGAAAATATATATTATTGTATAACGTTTCGATGTATTAATATATTTATATTTATTAATAAATATGTTTCTAAACATTCCAAGCGTTTCTATTTATTAATAATAGTTTCTATTTATTATATTCATATATATAGAAATATAGGAATAAAAACTTAATCTAAATATCCGTACAACAAAATATAAACCTTCACTTCTAAAATATTATAACTGGTCTTACGAATGCTACAAATTGCTACAATAATATATATATTGCAAATTGTTAAATCCGCCGCTGCTCATGTTGAGTTGCTAATTACTGAGACCAATTACTGAAACTAGTGTATGATTACACATCCTTTAATATAAGGATGCGTAATCATACGGTTTATTAGAATAAACCTTAACTTTTGGAGGGGAAATCTCCGGGGGGGAAGACTGTAATGAGGGAGAAATCTCAGGGGGGGAAATTACCGGGGGGGGGAATCACTGGGGGGAAATCACCGGGGAGGAGATCTCTGGGGCGGAAATCACCTGCTACCTTTTACTTTATAAAACACCTTTTTAAAGAGAACTATATATGCTATAACCTGTTCACCACGATCAGGTTCTGGTTCGCTTTGTCCTTCTAATAGTTCCTTACTTCCTACAGGTTGTAAAGGTTTACCTTCAATCGCTAAAAACATAAAATAAAGGTGTCTACTTTTGTCATTTTGTTTAGTTAAACCAACATACGTTAAGTTATAATTTTATTCAGAAGTTTATAAAATAAATCCATAAAAACTTATATAATATAAATAATGCATAAAATAATGTACATGTTTTAGATATCAAAATATTGCTTACTTCTTGTTTAAAATTAAAATTTTTAATCTATTAAATTACACAAAGAATTATTTTTTATAAACTAACCATACTAGTTCACACAAAGCAAATCAAATTGTATTAACAACAAACATAAAAAATATTCATACTAAATGTCAATCAGCAACAAATATTAAGCGTCAAAATTCACACCACAATAAAGTAACAACAACACGCTATAAATATCAGCAAACTAAACATCATAAATTCATTATAACAGCGAAGTAAGAAGACCAGGCTATTAAAAAAAGGTGTCAATAAAAAACTAAATGTATATATAATTACAAATAACTTCAATACGCAATACTGTATAATACAACTAGTATTATTATACACACACAAATTATTCAAAATTATAAAGCGATTAATTTTTAGTCAACATTGGGGAAACATTCTTACATTATTACCTATCTTACCACGACATTTATATCTTCTATCTGTAATTAATACATTTATTTGCTTTAAATCGATTTATTTAATCTTATACAGTAATTCAGAGCTGTAATTATAATAAATTACAGTTAGATCATTTATAACATTTAATTAAATGAATGCTCAAAATATCAAAGATTAAACGATTTTAAAAAAAAATCAAGCGTCTGATTTATAAATCAAATTCAAAATCAAATCAACGATTGTAAATCAATTTTGCATAATCACTTTGGAGCCATAATGTAAAGAAATACAGACGATAGCATTATAAAATATACATATGCGGTATATATAGCATAACACTAATAATATACAAGTAATAGTATATGCAAATAAAATATGAAATAATTCAGCAGAATTAAATAAAAATAAAATATAAATTCTATTAATAAAATAATAAATATGCTCTATAAAACACACCAGTAATAGAGCTGAGAAACTGTTTAAATGCATGCAAATGCCAGATAAAATAATAGAACCCTTTATATTACCATAACCATATCACAACCAAAAGCATACAATGTCACTTAAAGTACACTGATATACAGTAAATACTAGCATATAAAATATATGGGAGTAATATAAGAGCAGAAAATAAAGCTTGGGATATGTGCACTATTGGATAAAAAGGATCTTGTAATGTGTGAACAATATAAATACTAGTGTAGCGATATATATATATATATATACGGGGTATTTATATAATAAAAGATCCACTAAATGAGATAAATAGCTCATAGAAGCGTAATTAAATGAATGACTACTTGCCTTCATTGGCTATATCTTCGTCTGCGTGCAGTTTATCAAGATATCATTTATATAAATTTAAAATAAGCCTTAATTAAGTTAAAATAAAGCATTGAACTCAAAATTATGAAATAAGTTTTGCGTTACAATAAAAAATATCAGAGTTATAAAGTTATTATTTTAAAATAGCTATCATCAAAATACATTTTATTTAAGATACATGTATTTTAATTCAATAAAATGTATTGAATTTATACGTTATATGTTAAGTATGAATGAAATGTTTAAAAACATAAAACTCTCAACTACACTCCATATTCTATTTTCTTTCAGTTTTTTATTTGAATTTTCTCCCACATTTGCTACTTTGTAACAGCATCAAAATTCTAATCCAATAAAAACAACAAAAAATACATTATTTTCAATTTTTAACATAGTAGAAAGTGAAGACCAACTAACCTGGGGTAAGGAACCAATAAGAACGATCCGTTATATTCTTAACGGCCCATAAATCTTTAGGAATCTTCATCAACTCATCCTCAGCTGCCTCTTCCTGTAAAGTCGTAGCAAAGTGGTTAGAGTGTCGGACTCGGATGCAACAGATCTGGGTTCAATTCCTGGTGAATTCTCATTATTTCGCTTATACGCCTATATAAATAACTAAAACAACCGTTTGTTTACTAAATAACTATTTAAACGAGCCATGCACGAGCCTACCGAAGGTATAGACATGGTACTGAGTGTTGCAGTAATAGTTCTAATAGAAGCGGACGACACAATAAGAAGTACGTCTGACAGATCTATAGCCATGTGATGATTCTTACCATAGGGGGCGCTGCTTTGCAAGCCTATATTCACTGGACTCAGTATCTGTACACAACATTCCAACGTCACATCAGCACAAAAAGATCAATTTTGCTGCTGATTCAGATCAGCAAAAAAAATCAAAAAATCTGTGCTGATGTGACAGCAAAAAGTAACAGCAGATTCTAATTCTATTGCCACCTGTTGTGCTATATTTATAAGAATCGATTATTTACGATTTAAACACAGAAAATTCAGAAAAGAAAGCTTTATTATATTATGATTTCTTTGCTAGTATTCATTCATAGTAAAGTAGAAGGCTGATTCTATCACTGAAAATTTCTTAATTTACTGTCCATAATACACAGTATTCGAGTAATTAATAATTTAAAATCATTTATTTGCTTTTCATTCAGCGTCACATCAGCACACAATTTAACATTGCAAACATTTAACATTAATATTCATTGTGCGCACAAAAGTAAAAATGATGTTACTTGGGTTTTTGATGCCTCCCTGATAGCTGGATCATAGATACAAGAAATGATTGACAGGCCTTGGACACTCCCCTTTATTGTTTGTAATGTAGATGACATTCTCATTTCAACGTCAACTTGCATCTGCGTTACATTCATTCAATTAGCAATTATTCATTTTGATACATACTTTATAAATTGATATATTTTTAATAATAACTCTGCATCTGCATTAGCCTAGATAAAGTAAAATGAAGATTTATATCTAAAACAGTTCAACTCTAGATATAAACTCTAATGAAAATTAAACAGGATAAAAACACTAAATTTTAAATAAAATTTAAACCCTGAAAAAGGATTAAAATTAAGAATTAAATATATATTTCAAAACCACTAAAGTTAACTCAAAGGTTAATTCTAAAATTAAACACTGGAAAGAGCAACTGGAATTATATCTACAATTTATCTATAGTTAAAACTAGAATTAAATCTCAATTTAAATCTCAGATTAAGAGATAAAACTAGAATTAGCAGCGTACATCAAGTATCAACGCGTTTGTATCGATACGTAAAGAATCTTCAACAAGAACTATTTCAGGTTTAACCAATGAGAAGACAAGCTTCATGTCTCCCCCCTCCACAGAAGGAGGGGGCTCAGCCACCACCACAGGAGGGGCTGTAAATATCATTTTATAAAAATATCCGTAAAAAAACCGATCACTTTTTCACAGTGATCAATTAAATCAACCCCAACAAATCGACCCTTATTGTTATTCTTAGGGTTACAATTAGGTTTAGAATTGAAGTTAAGGTTAGGATAAGATTTCGGGGTAAGTTTAGGGTTGGTTTGGGTTAAGGTTATTAAATGAATTAACGGGGTCAATTTGTTGGGTTAATGTATTTGAGGCCAATTTCCCGGGATACCCTTTATAATTTATTTGTATTAATTAATATAAACTAATAAAATATTATAATATCGTTTTAACTCAAACAAATTTAAACCAAAGAAAAAGTTACATTTTATCATCGGTTACAATTGTATGTGATGATGACAGGCTATATTATGTTTTAAACATTAATTCAATTGTTGACAATTGTCTAATTTAATCAATATGTCTGTTATTTTCAGTGGCGCAGCCAGAAATTGACTAAGTGTATTCATCCGAAAACATTGTAGTTATTTCATTGTAGTTTATACATATAAACAATGATAAAATTAGCTTTGAATATAAAAGTTATCAAACCAGCAGCTGTGGCAGCTGTGATAGCTGGGGCAGCAGCTGCCTTGGGAGCTGCTGGCAGACCTTTGAGAAAGAAGTCTGACAGTCTGACTAGATACTCAGGGCAGACCACCACATAGATACCTATCACCTTTATGTCAACTGACAGATAGAATACAGACAGAATTAGATTAATTCATACAGACAGAAATAGATAGATAGATATATATCATCTTTAATATATCATTTTTATGTTGAATGTATCATGATATACAGACAATCAAATAGATAGATATATTGTATATCATTTAATGTCAACTGTATTATGATAGACAAACAATTAGATAGATAGATATATCATCTTTATGTTCATTTTATCGTGATAAACAAAATAAGATAGATAAGACAATAAGATAGATACATATCAGTTTTATGTCAACTGTATTATCATAGACAACAATCAGAGAGATAAATAGATATCATCCTAATATTAAATGTATCATGACAGCTAGATGTATAAATATTATCTTTATGTCAAATGTTTCATTACAGAAAGATAGATAGATATATATGTAATGATGATGATAAAAACGATAATAATGATTCTAAATGATGATGATGACTGATGATAATCATAATAAATGATAACGATAATAAATTATGATGATACTAACTATCTTTGCTAAGATTTTTATCCTGATCAAACTTGACTTGTATCATATCAGTGGCATCAGTGGAACTGCCAATGCCTGACTGAGTTATAACTCTGGAAAAATAAGAAATCTCATTACAAATTCTTTTCTAATTAAATACATTACTAATTAATTATAAAATGTAAAGTTTGCTTTAATAAAAAACCGAAATATAAAATTCAATTAAAAAACACCTTTTTATTGCGAGATATTTATCATATATATTTTCAATGAATAAATTATAAAAATACTTTAAGAATGTATTTCTAAATCATATCCTTAATCATATTTATAAATCATATCTATAATCATACTAATTTCTTAATCAATTTTAAATTACAATCATTAATCAACTCAGTGAAAACTTGACTCAATGAAATAAAAGTCAACTCAATAAAGTACTTTAGTAAACGTGCAAATATTTCTAAAATATTAAATTTATCGTAAAATAACAAATAAACTAATAGATCTATTTCACAAAACTCTAAATTTCTACTTTTTTCAAACAAAAATTGATTATTTAACACACACAGCAAACATTCACTAAACTACAATCAACGATTAGTAATGATTGAATGATTTCAAAATAAATGACTAAATTGTTAATTATATACAGTACAAAAACTACAATACAAGAAAATTTGGAATTTGATGAGTTGAAATAAATCAAATAAATGAAATAAATAAATGAAATAAATAAAATAAATGACTGAAATAAATAAGGATGCAGGACTGAAAACTAAAGCAGGAATTTGATGACTTTACGTAACATTAATAATTTCTAACTTAGTCAAATTAATAATTCTAATGAACAAAATAATATCTAATCTCAATACATAATCCTATTTAAAGTAAAAAAACAGTCCATTATATGAAATATCGGTGCACAAAATGCCGTATACAAAAGTATACGAATAAAAACATAGATATACGGTATTATATACAAAACATGCAACTAGTGTACATTTAATGAAAATACTGCAAAATCTTCAAATACCGATAATATCAAAATACCGCCAAATATTCACTTCATGAATGACTCGAATCTAGCAGGATATAGGTCTTACTCAAATAAATATTGCGGCAGTTTGAAATATCAGCGACGATGCAATAGTTTCGGATTAATTAAAAAATAATACAGACTAATTCAAAATTAAATCTATTAGAACTACAAAATAAGGAGAAGGGGGGGGGGCGAAATAAACTATCACCACAAACACACACTAAATGCTAATAAAAACAACAATATAATATACCTCTTCACAATAATCTGGCCTCTATAACGTTTAAATAAACAAAATCGTTGAACTTATTATAAAAACATTCATAAATGAAATTATAGAAATAAAGAAAAGAATAAATGCAAATAATAAATAGTAAAATAAACAAACATTAAACAAAGAAAAACATTAAAGAAATAAATAAATAAAATTGATAAGAATATAATGAAATGAACAAAAATCGTCAAAAAAACTAATTTCAGACGTCTATCCGCTGTAAAGCTGAAGACATTTGCAAAATACTAAACAAATAAAAATAACAAACACTATGTAAAACTAAAAAAGGAACAAAAAAACTAAATGAATAAAACTTACGCTATAAAAATATCGTTAAGTTATATAAAGAAAACGATTGAATAATAAACGCAAACAATTATAACGCAAAATAAGTAGCAAATAATTTACTCAATAAATGTTACTTACACTATTGATTAAACGTACCGTAATAAAATAAAATAATAACCAAAACCACGACGTAAAATATATATATCAAGTATTATTACATATAAACGAGTTAATTATAAATAAATAAGTAATATAAAAAAGTAATATAACTAAAAAAGAGTATCTTACTTTGTAATACCATCTTGTCTGCCATATCTAGAGTCCATCAGATCAAATGCATGCAGTATAACATTGGCTTTCATTGACTTATCTGACTTCATATCTACATCTAGGGCTATCTTAATCAGCTGCATACGCGCGAGAGACTTGCTGGAGTCTCGCACACTTATACCGGAAGTCTAGAACAAAATAAAGGTGTTTATAAATCAGAAATTAATAGAATATCGATTTAGTTAATAAATAAAATAAAACTATTGTAAAACGTTTTATAAAAAGCGCATAATTACAATTGTACGTCTGTAGAATAGGCTGCAGCTAAAAGTTACTTTAGGCTGCAGCCTAAAGTTATTTTGGGCTGCATCTTTAAGTAAAGTGAGACTGAAGGCTAACATACCAGATCACTGTCTCCAAGAAAGAGTTGAGCACTGATACTCTCTAAAGATAACTTTGCTTTCATAGATGAGTAGACTTCACTTACAATCACATCTGACTCTTGGATGACTGGCAGTTTACCTGAATTACCTGATCAAAGAATAAATAATACAATGAAAAATTTTTGGTTTAAATTTTTTAATTATTTTTTGAATGTTTTAACGTTTGTCAGCCGAATTTTTTATCTGCCATACTTGTTCAAACTATTAACTTACTGTTTAAACTGTCTTTAACTGTTAATGTCATTCAAAATACATTGATTTTAAAATTAAAAGATATATTCATCTAATAATTATAATTCACTCAAAATTACGCTATATAGTAAAAATAAAGAAAATTCATCCATCCATTCATCCACTAATCTACTTTTAACTATCCATCCATTTGTAAATCAATCAATCCGATTAAAATTAAATCCATTCATTCAATGATCTATCCAGCCATCAATTCATAAATCTATGAAAAAATTAATCAGTTTTAAATTAATCCATCCATTCATCCACTAATTACAATCCACTCAAATCCATCCATCATGCCGCTTAACCTTATTTTACGCTTTTATTAAATAAATTCTAATTTAATTTAAATTTTAAATTTTTTAAATTAAATTTCGCGCTTTTATTCAACTAATATAAATTTCATGAAAACTCAATAATTTTCAAATCAATAACCTCAAAACAACTGCATCAAATTACATGAAAAGAGGTTATATTATATATCAGGTTAACCTGAAGGTTGCACAGCGGTAGTAGAAGCAACCGGTGTCACTGGGGCTGCGGGTTGTGCCCCTGTTTGTGGTTGGGGGGGAGCTTCACCCTCTTGTAGATTTTCACTCAATAAACTCATTATTGTTGTAAAATCTCCTTGACTCAATAAAACCTGAATTTTTAATAACACAATAAATCATAAATAAAGATCGTTAAATCGAAATAAAAAATTAATCAAAATACAAATTAGATTTTACAATTATAAAATAATAGAAGTAAATAAAAAAATGAATCAATTTATGAAACACGTAAAATTATAATTATTGATATAACAAAAGTTGTCCAATTTCATTGAATTCAATCCGATTGATAAAATAGAATTAATCAAAAGAGAACGCACTAATTTACATAAAGTACACGGATTAACTTTTTAAAAATAAGAAAATTTTATTACAAATAAAAGTCTAATGTTTTTAAATAGTCATCTTTAACTTTAATTACTTCTCTTCAAATAGCTTAAATAAAATATTTAAACTATTATTTAAACAGTTTTTTTATTCTGTTTTTATCCAATATTTTGTACATTTTCGAAATAAAAAAAAAAATTTAAAAAAAAATAAATAAAAAAAAATATGAAGTTAACTTACAGAAAATTGTAGAAGTTTCCCCGATATTTCCACGTCTGGATGTCCGTGGTACCAGGAAGTAGAAAGATTCCTAGTAATCCTCACTTCCAGTGACACTGGTTCTAATATCGTACATTCAGCCTTCACTTCTGTTTCTACTATACGAGCTCTGAGAAATAAATATACAATAAACGCTTATTACTGAGTTTCTGAGCCAACAAGAAATACATCTATTTGTGCTGATGTGACATTAAGGAACAAAGCTTAATATATATTTTATTAAATATTTAATGTTTATATGATTTAAAACTTTTATTTATTTATCGAATTAAACAAAACATATATATTTGTTTTTCTTTGTGAATAGCTTTCCAAGAAACTCTTAATTTTCTAACTTCTATCAATCAATTTTCTATTTACATACTCGTCTAAACAATTCTATAAACTGGTTTTTATTCTGTTTTATCCAATGTATAGCTTGCATTTTGTATGTTTTTTTAATAAAAATTAAACTAACAAATAAAAAAAAACATATATAAAGTTAAATTCTTTAAACTAGTAAATAATAAAAAGTACATAATCAGCTAAATTCTTTCTACCTGTATATTTTGAGTAGAGTCAACTGAATGATCAGACTATCCAACACTCCTGGCAATCCCTTACTATCCTTCTTCCCAACAATCTCAAAACTATTCCCCACGTCCAGTTTCCCAAGGTCAATCACCACTGCATTCTCTGACCTTGAGTTCTGAGGCACAATAATGACGGGGGCGCTGAGTTTGACCTTGAGTGACACGCGCGGTGCCTTGTCATTAAAGTCTTGAGCGGCGACAGCGGCTTTGTCTTTGACTGCGGCGCCGGCTTCACTTAGTTTGTCTTTTGCCGCTTGGAATTGATTGAGAAATGACTGAAAGTGAGAGAGAAAAAAGAGGGTGGATTTTGACATGATGTGAATTCTAGCATCCTAGCACTAAACGTAACTTCAATCCTAATCCTAATCCAAATAATAATCCAAATTATAACCCAGATCATAACCCAGATCATAAATCAGATAATAACACAGATAATAACCCAATTCATAACCCAGACCCAGGTCATAACCAAGATCATAACCAGATCTTAACCAATACCCTAATCTAGACCATAACCCAAATCTTAACCCTAAAAACTAATAATCAAGTTTGTTTATCCAGGCCGTCTGTTCACAGAAAAAAATCATTCATTTTCCCTAGCAAATAAAACTGTGAGCATATAATATAAAGAAGCAATATATTAACTTGCATTATTTATTAAATTACATTAATAAATAAAATAAAGTTTTCAATTACTCACGAGTAGTTCATTGACAAACTTATTGAGAAAAACGACTTTCATGCAGCCGGTGTTTAGTGACACGCTGGTGTCTACACATTTCATGTCGCTATAATCTGATCCCTCGGTGGCGTTATTATACACAACGATAGCAGCGTTGAACACTTCACGCCCGTCAAACGTTAGTATCTGTAGAAAAATACTTATAATAAAAAGTAGTGTTAATGCAACAGAACATAGTACAAATGCAACATAAACAGTTCTAATGCAAAAAAGAGTAATTCTAATGCAATTAAAAATTGCATTTCAAGCAAAAATATTTAAAATTCAACCAAAAATAGTTTCAATGAAGAAAATCTATGCAAAAACACTAATCTAGGCATATAACAATAACTTTAACAATAAAAGCATTGAAATATAATCGCAAAATTCTTATAATAAATTTATAAATCACAACATATTTGTGTATATGTATATTTGGCATATACTTACATAAGTTGTATATTCAAAAAGCAAACCTTATGATATATAGACTCTGGATCTCTATTGAATACAGTTATATCTTTCAGCAATGCATTCACACAAGTCTTACTTTTCTGTACAGTGATCAACGCCTCCAAACCTACGAGATAAACCAACAATAAATATAATTTATTTAAATATAGTTTTCCCTCAAAACACTTATCTATAAACTTAAAATTTAGATATCACGGGTTCAACTTTTTTATAATTTTTTTCTTTTCAAGCGGATATTGAATCAAGCGATACGATATAGAAAATAATCCGTTCAATATTTCTTTGAATGATATTTTAAATACATTAGATGATTTTCTGTCAGTCAAAAACTAGTTTATAACAAACCGGTTTAATTGTAAAACTGGTTTAAAACGCAGTAATAATCCAGTTCTGTTTTAAAACAAGTTTAATTAAACAGCAATTAGCATTTAAAAACCATTGGTTTTTTTACTAACAGCAATTAAAAAATTAAAAAAGCTACCAGCAATGATGACATCAGTGACAAGTTTTTGATTGGTGCAGACAGCGACTGACAGGTTATCCATGATAGCCGTTACAGACACGTCTATCAGTTCAACCCCGGGTCTCTTACGTGTCACTGAATCATATTACATATTACATTTTAGAAATTACATATTAGATGTTACATATTAAATATTATATAACATATTACGCGTAACATATTAAACATTACATAATGCACAGTGCACATTAAAAATTACATATTACACATTACATATGACACAATTACATTTATAATTACAAATAAAAGATATATAATTTAATCATGAAATGAATACATTTTCACACAAGTATCAAACTTGATAAAAACTCTTATAAAATCTCATTACAGTATTACAACTCTACCCCTGCGTTGTTGTTCTATCTTCTTTAAAGCGGCACTCACAGACGTGCTAGACACTGATGATAGCCGTCTTGCCAGGCTTCTCTCTGGAGCCGTCTTTGCCATGGCGGACTTCTCCAGAGTGTTCTGGAAGGACTGGGCCACCTCCAGAACATTGAGGATGGCTTCCTGGTGGAGGAGTATTTCCAGCGAGGTGAAGTGAACGCAAAGAGCTTGGATGGTGTTGTTGTACTTGCTGGAAAGTTCTGGATGCTTCTTGTCTACCTAGAAGTGAATTAGTATTGTTACCAAAGGGTGCAACAAGTGTTGTATTTATTGGAAAGTACCTGGAAGGATATAATTTTAATTGTTAATGGGTGCAACAAGTGTTGTATTGACTGGCTTTTTCCGGATGCTTCTTTAGTGTCTGAAAGTGTATTATTATCAGTGCTAAAGGATACAACAAATAATATTTATTTAAATATATGTATATAAATATTCTACAATGTTGAATATTTATACGCATGTATTTATCAACAATGCTTCTGGTACTTTTACAACAAAAATTAATTACTCACTAAACGGTGCAGCAAGTCACAAACTATGACAGAGTCACCTAAACTTGAACCTAAAACCTTCGAGCCATGAGTAAAAAACTCTATCAATTCATCAGCAAAAAAAGAAAAGAAAGATATAGCAGAGGCACCATTTTTAGATCGATAGTGAGAAGTTTAAAGTTCTTTCCATCTATGATCGGTGTATTGATTAGATTTACCAGAGGGCCATCACTCACAGCTTAAATATAAAACAAACATTTAATCTACTTTTAAAAATGACTAAAAACATAACCTACAGCTAAAACATACATAATACGCGCATCAACTTTAAATATAATATTGTTTGCATTAAAAACTGTGATAATTTAATAAATTTAATAAAATATTAAGTATGTTTTTAATAAATTAATTTTGTGCATAAAAGTATATATATCTTAAACAGAATTCGTAAACTCGCATATTTCATATTTTTCATCGTATTAAAACAAGATTCTAAAAAAGTACGAACAACAACATGAAGAAGAAAATCAAGATAAAGAACAAGAAGAAATATATTTACAATAAATAAAAGCGGCATCTATTAAAATAATAGACGAAGATAAAACATTACTAAAATAACGAAGATAAAATAACAGCATCCATTAAAATAACGACTCGATAAAAATACTACAACTACAAAAATGTAATATAAAATAATTTTATGCAAAATGTAATTTAAAATAATTAAAATAAAAGCGTGCAAGTTACACACATATCTACATAAAACAATCTTCTAACCAACACTTAATATTACTTTAAAACATAAAGAATATAGACTAATTTATCGCAAATAAACTAAACAAATATAAGAAAGTCTAAAAATATTTTAATCAAATTCCCAATTTTTTTGTTGTTAAATAATCACTGTACCGTTAAAAAGGCAAAAAACTAAAAACACGTTAAAAATTTATGAGTGAAATTGAAATTTCACAAATCTCACACTGAAATTGCACTCTCAATACAAATTGATAAAGTGAACAATTTACACTTCCATCATAGGATATGCTAAATATTAATATCACAGATATATTAGAAATAATTTCTAAAACAAATAAAGCTAGAAAGTCAGATATAAATCATAAATAAGAGAATTTGAGTTAAATTAACAACACTGTATCGTAGAGATAAATTTGCGCATTTTCTTCTTATCCATTTGTCTGTTACATAGAAAAGCCTTTAAAATTATAGCATTGTTGCATGTATTCGTAATATGTATTACAGATATTAATTCATTGCACGTAATAATTAGTATGTAATGTTTATTAGTATGCAATTATTAATACGTAATACCAATTAGCATGTAATTATTAGCGTATAAAATTAGTATCAATATTAGTAATAATTAGTAAAAATTAGATAAAAAATTAGCGTCTATTGGTATCAGTTATAAGAGAGCTGACATAATAACTAAAACACCACAATATCTAGTTAACAAGCATGCATGTATAAGTATGTACAAGTATATATGTACAACTCATTATAACTAAGTATGCATAAGTATGTATAAGAGTATCTAAAGTATGCATAAGTATGTATAAGTATTACCTCCATGATTTCCTTTGTTAGCATACCATGCAGTAACTTCTTGTGATGCTTTTAATTAAAAAACAATCAACTCTCATGCTTAATTCACAATAAATACCGCCTCATTGACTGTCTTAGTCACTCTATCTCTATTTCAGAGATTGTCTCAAAGACACTGAGACGGTCTATAAGAGTATCTTCTTGCAATGATGATAAATAATTTAAAAACTTTTTATCTTAAAAAATCAAAAAGTCATTCTAAAGAAATCCATAAAAGTAATTTTTTGTGAAAAGTTACAAATTACAATTTCTCTTCAGACCCCACCCATCTATACGTCATCTATCCTCAGACTCCGCCCAATAAATCAATAATTTCAATAAAAAAAGTGTTACAATTAAAGTTGCAGCAGATAAATGCTGAGTCATGATACATGCAAGCAAGAACAAGTAATAATATAAACTGACTGAATAAGCAAAATTATTAATTTATTAGTAAAAACAACACAGTTCTCAGCATTATTAGTCAATAGCAAATTGAATTCAAACGATTATACATTACTGCATTAAAATGACTAAAAGTTGTTATTGTAAGTGTTGTACTGAAATAGTTTGCAATAGATTGTATTTTCATTCTATCAATTAATTACTAGCCGGAATTTATATTAATGCCATTTTGTTTGACCATACAATAAAAGAATACCCCGACAAATGAACCCCCAACACATTAACCCAACAAATCAGCCCCACAATTCATTTAGTAACCATAACGCAAACCTTAACCCGATATCTAATCCTAACCCAACTTAAATCCTAAACCTAACCCTAACTCCAACCCTAACCCTTAATACTAACAGTCGTGGTCGATTTGTTAGGGTCAATTTGTCGGGGCCAATTTGACAGTTACAAAATAAATTACATCTTTGCAAAAAAGCGAACATTTAAAAGAATACAATAAATTTAAAATAATGTGAAATAAAATCAAATCAAGACTTCCAGCAATTTCCACAGAAGTATATAAAGTTCAACCAGCAAGAAAATTTATAAAATACAGCGAATCAAATCTGAACTTAAATTTTCAGCACCAGAAATTAAAACTCCAATAAAACTTGGTTCAAATATTTAGACCAGAAAAAATGTAAACTTAAAATTATAATAGAAATATTCTGCGCGAAGCAGTTTTGACTCGCAATTTAAAACTGCATAAACTAAAATAAAAAGTAACAACATTAGAATAAAATTTCTATACAAGTAAAGCTCTTTTCGTATTTTTATTCAAATCTATTTTTGAATCCAGTTATTTAAATTTCTTGTAGAATTATTATCAAACTCGCGCGTGCATATTTACGCGAGCCAATAAATAAATAAATAAATATCTAACAAACCAAACCTTTAAATTGAGTATGCTGTAGATAAATCCCCCCCAGATAAGCTTGCACGGACATATCTAAAGGTCTCATAGTCACTTCAGTGCCGAGTGACTCTATCACTATCTTTATTATCGGTATTTCTTGGTCAGCTTTACGTTGTGACACTGCCAGGCAGATCTGACAACAAAATTATATTCTCTGAAAAAAAATGTCATGATTTTGGTATATTTTACAAAGAAATTCTCTTACATTCGTAAAGATATATGAAAAGTTTGGACGCATTTATTTAAAGTCTTCTCCAAATTAAACATTTAAAAGTACACATGAGCGTAACTTTTGAAGTTTATCCCAGAAATGTTATGCTTGCACACCTGCTGCACCCTTTAGTAAGGTGATTAATTTAATGGCTACATGCTGCACCCTTTAGCAAAATGCCTAATTCAATGGCTACATCATTTCTCAATGCAATAATTAAACATAAAATTGTAACTAAACATTCTACTAAAAATCTTGCTGCACCCTTTAGTTAATCCAATATCTGCATCACTTGATGCACCCTTTAATAAAGTGACTATTCAATATCTACATAACTTGCTGCACCCTTTAGTAATAACTAAACTTTCGACTGAACATTCCTCACCTCTTTGATTTCAAACTTAAGCATCAGATCAACTGATTTAAACGAGGGCCCCTCATCTTTCTTCCCCACTGTACCCTGCCCCCCAGAGTCTCCTGCCTCTAACTGGGTGGCGAGCCCCACTACGTCCTCTCTAATTGGTAGATTCTTTACATCAGCAGCCTTCAACTTAAACACAAAAAAACCTAAATCTAGAAAACTAAAACAAAGTTCATAAACATAAAATCGGGAGAAAATACAATAATTTGCAAAAAAACTGGTCAATATAAGACCATAACTGTAGTCATTGACTGTTCTAATTCTAATCTAGACTTAGTTTAGTTTGGATAAAACTAGTTAAAAACCAGTTTTAGACTACTTTAAACTAGTTTAAAACTAGTTGAAAACTAGTTTTAACTAGTTGAAACTAGTTTTAACTAGTTTTAAACTAGTTAAAGAAAACAAATTTTCAACTAGTTTAAAACTAGCTGTATCAAAAATTGGCTAAGATCAAAAAGGCTAAAACCAGTTTAACTAGTTTTAAGCTACTTTAATGGTCGGTTGCACCATAGATGATTATCTCTCAATACTGCTCTTGAGATCAAACTTCCTCTTAGTGTCATTGCACCATGGATGATTATCGCATAATTAACGATAATCATCGATTCTATATTTAAACTATAATTTAAATATTTCCATTGCGCCATCGTTAATTAGGTCAATATTTATATCAAAATCGTGTCCCGGCTAAATACCCAAATCGG
>JAQIXG010001544.1:0-21511 GCA_034700105.1 Oconnorella tubifera
GAAATATCCGCCCCTGAAAAGGGGGGGAATTGTCCGGGGGGGGAAATGTCCGGGGGGGGAAATGTCCTACACTCGGATATGGACATTCAATTAATATTGTCCAGGAGCATATATTATATTTATCGTATTACAAAACTCAGAAGTTTAATTCAAACAGGGTTTAATTCAAAACATTTTTACATAATATGCTAAATACTGTATATTAAACATTAGCATACGTAGTACATTTGAAGAAAGTTATTATTATAATTATTATTATTAATTGAACCATCAATTCATAACTATCATGATGTAAGGAATATGGGGGGCCCATATTATACTACTGCTATATTATATTAATACTATAATACAATACTATATTAATACAATACTATACTATATTAATACTATAATACAATACTATATTAATACAATACTATACTATATTACTATATTTACCATTGTCAACTTGTCATTGGTGTTTGGTAGTGTTTTGTCCAAGTAATTGGGTTTAAGTGTTGTCTTAGAACCATTTAAACCCAATTGTTATTGTCATAACTTATTTGCTTTGTTGTTTGCTGTCAGGCTTTCAAATTCTATTCAATTAGGGCGTGACGCCACGACTTCTAATTAATGTCTATTCATTCTAACAGTCATAATAATTGAAACATTGTAGAGACAGAAACTGATCCAGTTTTACGATCTGTAGTGTCGAGGGGCCACATTTCATGCGCTGATCTAAATAATGGATAAGGCCGGACACAACCGGCTTATTGATACTCTTATCCGCCTACAACTCCGTAATTTGAAATTCGAGACCCTTCTTCAATATGTGCGCAATTTTCTATGGGTCGTCTAAGCTTATTCAACCCGATCAATTATTATAATTGCAGGCAATGGACCAAAGTGCTGTTTCCTTTTGTAGAAGCAAAGTTACAAGGCCGAGTTTCAAATGAAAATCTGATTAGAAATGCATAGATCAAATTCAACTATGGTCTGACGTTAATATATAATGGAAGTGCTAGTGTACGGTGTACTGCGGGTGGTATGTAGTAAAGAAGGAAGTGCCTCGGTAGGTGAGGTAAATGGGTTAATTGATTCACGGAAATCCGACAATTAGTTTCATCCGCGTGAGTGGGGTAAGGGAAGGGGATCTGGTTCTATTTTAAATTCAATGCAATATTGGTAAATGAAAACTTTTCGCTTTTTTTTACTTTTACTACTAAGTTCACCTATATGTTTTATTATTTGATAGCATCTTTTTTTATTAAGCTTAATAATTGCACTGTAATTAAAACCGTAGCAAGGTTCAGTGTCCCCCATATAACTTGTCCCCCCCCCCACAATCTTTTACAGTCCCTAATAATGTGATAGATATTTTAAAATACTCTGCAACAAGCGATACATTTATAACAATTTATAATTTCGTTGTTTTAACAATGTGTCGGTAGGTTTTTTATTTTAAATCACTCCATATTAGATTTTGTGAAAAATTTCTGTAACAGTCATTGTCCAAATATATTCCTAGTGAATATCCTTTGATTCTTCATATTTGCATAGGTTGTCCGTCGCGGTTACACAGTCTGTAGTCTAAACTATTAGATTCTACTGATTAACATTTAAAATTCTGAAATTCGCAAGTTTAAGCAAGCTACTAAACAAATTGTTATCGTTTTACATCTACAGTGTAATTATAGACCCCAACACTTCTGAGCTTGTTTGCGCTCTGGAAAATTATGTAATCTTGCAAGAATTCTGGATTATTTAAAACTTGGCCCTGTTTATCATTTATGATTTCTATAATTGCTTCATATTTCATGGCTTGTTTGTTACACATAAATTTTAGTCATGCTTGTCTGTCACAGACAAACAAGCATGACTAAATAAATAAATTGGTTATCATTATGAAAATCAATGAAAAAATCTAACTTAAAGTTTTATCTTTGATTCTTTGAAGCTGATAAAATGAATATCAGAGTCGGACGCCCAATTTAAATTATTATAAAAATATTAATTCATTCTAATTATATTATGTTGAAATTGAAATAATTAATATCTTATTGTTATCTTTTTAATTTAGGCCATATGAAAACATAAATATTATTTTCTGTGTTATTATTATTATGATTATAAGTAAAAGAGTTAAAATATTGCTACATCTGCTATATTAATTATCTATATTTACTGCAATCGATCCTAGTGCATAACTCCATTGATTTGTATATATATTTTAATTGCTCTACAAAACTTTCATCCGCAAATTTATTACAAACTTCATGTCACTCACTAATTTCCACGATAGGTCATAAACATTCTAATTAAACTATCTATTCCCTATATGTCACAGAGATATTTACATATCCAGTTTTTAGTCGGAATTTTCTTAAACGAGGTAATTAGGCGAGGGATGACTCACTGGCTGGGCTCCTCGTGACAGATACTTACGCACCGCCTGAAAGATTTATGACTCCAATAGCATTTAGTCCAGCCGTAACAGGATACTTGTAGTACTAGTAGTACTTGATCGAACTGCCCACCCCCCTTTCCCCAGCCCGCCTAACTGACCACGTGTTTCTTGTGTAAATCGTAACGACAACATCGTAGCAGACAGCATTGTGTCTGGCAGTATAATATTAACCAGTTTCTATTGATTTCTAAAGACTTATTTGAAATAAGTTAAACTGTCATTTAGTAAAGTCAAATCTAGAAGAAGTTGAATTGAAATTCTCAAGATTGTTTGAAATAGTTTAATTGTCATTTAGTAAAGTAAAGCTATTGAAATCAATACATTTATCAGCAGTAGCAGTAGATGTAATGTTGATATAAGATTAGTCTGCATGGAATTTCAGTCAAGATTTGTATAAGGTATTCTGGTCGATTTAAGAATTGATCTATTGCTTGTTTGACACGATTTCTGGACTATATTTATCTTTGACATGGCTGTTTATAACAAACCTGGTTCTAATCCTGCAACAAAACCAAGTAACCGAGGATGTTCGAAGATTCGTCAAATTTTGAGAGCAAAAAGATCACCAGTAACAGGTATGTAATTGAATCATTGATGTTTAATGAAATAAAACTATATTAAATCATGTGTTATTATTTCGAATAGGTATTGGATCTAGTTTTGTATTGTTTTACCAGTAAAAGCTTTAAAAATCAAAAGTTGGTTTGATTGATAATATTATTTTCTGCTGAAAAAAAAGTTGACAAATATTGAGAGAAATTATATAAAGTTATAAACGATATTTTTAGTAATCGCTTCTATGGGACCTGAACGGTGGAACTCTTGTTTTCAGGATCGAGAAATAAACCTTTAAACAAGACATTCAAATTGATAAATTTTACTTTAATACTATTCTTATTGTTAGAGTTTGTTACATTGTAATATAATATTATAATGTTGTATTTTTCTATTAAGTACTATCTGTACAACTCGTGATCAATTGCTATTTGCACACTATATTGAAACGTTGAATATTTTAAACTTTTAATAATGTCTTAAAGTTCATATTATAGTCTACAATTCTAGTTGCTATGTTAGCGTTTTAGTATAAGAAGAATCGATTAAAAGAGCTTTTTGTTTAAATACATTAGCATTATTTAGATAATGTCAAATAAAGTTTTAACAATTAAATATTATGGTGACAATAACATAAAACTTTAGAATAGATCAAGCTGGGTAAACGACGTCGAAGCTGTTTTATTATTAATCGCCTTATTACTAAAGAGTGCAACAAGTTAGAGATATATATTGCAGTCTGCACTGAAATAAAGCCTGAACCTTTCATTTTTAATGCCTTTCTGTAATCATCATTTTGTTACAGCTTCGATTTGATGAATCGAAGAGTTGAGGAATGAAATCGAGTTTGATAAATCTAAAGAACTCGGCTGTCAAATATACATAAATTATTTCTAAATTATTTTGCAGGTGAAATGTGTGATGTTAAGTTGTCAGATCGATACAGTGTAGATAAGCCACTGGGCAAAGGAGGCTTTGGTACGGTGTTCTCAGGAATCAGATTAGCTGATAAAACTTTGGTACTTTTTCTCTTCTTTTTCTTGTTTAGTTTATATGCTGAATGCATACTTAGCTTAATGCTTATTAATGCTTATCATTAATAAAAAGAACTTAAAAGCAGTTAAAAAATGTTTAATTAGATTAAATAAATGCTAGTGATAATTATAATTATTGAATGAAATTCATATTTCTAATCTGTTAAATAAAGCCAAAGCCTTTAGATACCAACATCAGTCAGTTATCATGATATAAACTGTATATTATCATATTATTATGATAATCAAACTTAATGTTATAATTTCACTGTTTTATTTGTTCTTTTGTTTTTTTTTAAGGTCGCTATCAAGCATGTCATGAAGGATAGAATTATTGATTGGGCTAAGGTAAGTTTGGCTTTTAAATCTAACGTTCGTTATTAAATTTTTATGATTCGCTCATTGATACTAGTTTTAAATTTTGCAACATTTATAGTCATTATTTAAGATGGCCTTTCTGTTTGTGTGATTAATAAATTAACAGATGTTTTAATTAAGATGATTTACCTTTATATAATTAAGTTTTAAAACAGGTTGGCGATTCACTAATACCAATGGAAGTCTATCTCATGCATTTGGTTTCAAACGTTGATGGAGTCATTCATTTAATGGATCTCTTTGAAAATAATGACAGTTTTATTCTAATCATGGAGCGACCTAATCCTGTGCAGGATCTATTTGACTACATCACAGTGAGAAGATCTTTGCAGGAATCCGAGGCTCGCTACATAATGCATCAAGTCATCAGTTTGATAAATGGTATACATAGTGTGGGGGTGCTGCATAGAGATATCAAAGATGAGAATTTGCTCATGGAGCTGGACACCGGAAGAGTGAGGTTGATTGATTTTGGATCGGGAGCAATGTTGAAGTCAGAGGAGTACACAACTTTTTCAGGTTTGATAATTTATTATTTTATTTATTTATTGCAGTGACTGATTGCAGTGATTAATTACATCGTAATGTCGTTAAGTAATTTTTCAAGGATGCAGTAGGTTACATTAAATTTTTATGGACAAAGAGATGACATTTGTTTGTTATATTGTTTAAATTAGTTAATTTTTTATAGAGAAAGTTATGAATTTGTCATAGTTGATGACAATGTAATGAAAATATCTCCTATTAGACTAGTAGAATTTATTTTGATCATCTTGAAGTAGATTATTCTTGTGAAAAAGATTATATTTGCACTGTTTATGAGATTAAGTTACTATGTATACAGTCTGCTTAGTTGAATTATTGCTTGCTGATTAATTTACTGCTTTTTCAATATTGTTTCATCTACTGACAAGAAATAATTTGTCTAGGATTTGGATCAACTGTTTGCATTTTTGACTAAAGTCAACTTACTGGTTAATGTTAAATTACATTAATTTAAATTAATTTAAATTACATTTTGCAATATTAAATTAACTCATAAAGTTAAAAAATATATGAGTTGCTAAACTTTTGCAACTCGTATATTAAATGTTAAACTTGTGCACTATTTTATAAACTACCATTCATTATAATGCCCTATATTTATTTATTCTGCATAATTAGGCACTAGGGTCTACAGTCCCCCTGAGTGGATTCAGAATAACAGCTACCGTGGTGTCCCAGCTACAGTCTGGTCTCTCGGTATCCTTCTGTATGACATGATCTGCGGTGATGTACCATTTTCTAATGACAAAGATATACTGGAAAAAGAGCTTGTATTTCCAAAGAATATCAGTCAAGGTATTTTATATTTCATAGTCACTTTTTAAACTTTTATTTGTTGCATCAGTCTTGTTTTGTTTGTAGGCATTTTGGATTTTGAAACAAAGTGTTTCTCGCTTTATGTGATGACTATTTAGAAAACTAACTAATTTAAAAGTACTTTATATTGAAAAGATGGATTTAAATAGTAGATTGGCAAAATCTAATTATTAAAGAAGTTTTGTTATCTTTTTGAAATTGTTTATTATTTAAAAATTATTATTACTTTGTTGCAATGGTATCTAATGTAAGTTTAAATTATTCAACCTTTCAAGTTTAGTTATCTCAATACTTGCAAGTAGTTATAAAATGTATAAATATAAACAATGTAACTTTTTTATTTAAATAAAATGCTAAGTGCAACGCGTATATTTGTTATATCTTTGTTGTTCAGAAGTTGTAGATCTCATCACTTGGTGTCTTACTGACGATCCAGATTTTCGTCCGTCTTTGAATGAAATCATGCTGCATCCCTGGATGGAATCAATATTTCTCAATCCATCCGACATCACATCCAATCATCCTGATTCCACGTCCGAAACTTTATCCAAATGCCATCTATCGTGTTTACAAAACAATTCGGTAAATAATATAAATACAATAAAAACGCATGAAACATTGTTTCAGTTGCAGGACTGCACTATTTCTGTGGGTAGTAATTTAATTGCTGAACAGAAATCTCAGGAAATGATAGCAGAAAATCTCTGCGTTATTCCTTTAACAGAATCGTGTGTTGTAGATAAAAGTTGTGATGTTTGTTATGATTATGATTTTCTGATGGCTAATAATAATTCAGCTGATACTCGATGCTCAGTAGTGCAATATAATGCGCTGAATAAGATGAACATTCTATCTTTAAATTCATGCACGAAAACTTTACACGATTTACAGATACAACCAAATGACGCTGTTAGAAATTGTGAACAAATATCACAGTTTGTAGAACACTTTGAAGAAGTTTCAACATCTTTCCATTCTGATCAAAGTGAAAAATCTGTTGAAGATTCGTCGATATTGTTAGTCAATACTAAAACTGAGACAGCTGATTATAATTCATTCCTTAATGTAGTTCCTTCTAATTCTATAGCGATGAATGAAACGTTTAGTTCTCAAGCAAACGGTTTACAAAATGAATTTAATTTCGGTTATCTGTCCTGTCAGTTGCAATCGGCTATGGCATTTCAGAGCAGAAATGGTTTGCGAAACTATATTTAGTATATTATGTATGACTTTTGCGAAACTGCAGTAGTAGCAGACTTATTTTAAGTGTTTTTATAGTTTATATTTATGTATTTGCTCTGTCTATTTGAAATAAGGGTGCTTAATGATATATGAACTGTTACGAAAACTCGATTGTAATTTTATAATAACATATTTTATGCTTTTACACAATTTAATGTATGATGTTTAAATGTTTCAACTGTTTTATATTTAGCTGAATTTGTATGTTCAATTATTGATATGTGTAATTATATATATTTTTATATGTATGAATTTTATATACAGGGTTAAGTGATAACATCTAAAGTGTTTATGCAATATTTTCTGTAGACGTTGTATGTTAATTATTTATGAATTTATACAATTTTATGTATTTTTGTATGTTTTTATTATTTGGACAAACTGAATCTGACTAAAAAAATTAGAATTCTTGAAATTTGAAATTTTCTGAAACAAATACATTCAACTGATTTACTTTGTAATAATTTTTTCACTTGTTTTGTTTTGTTTCTCTTTTTGCAATATAACTTCAGCTTTATTAAAAATCTTTTATCTAATTTTTTTATGAAAATTATGAAGTCTTTTATTTATAGGCATTGAAGAATTTTAATATTAATTGTACACATTTTGTATTTTATATCGTGACTGATTAATGTTGATGTAATTGTGCACTTATTTTTATGTAGATTTAACTGCGTGATTAAACGACTACAGAATGTTTTCGGTGTTTAATACGAAATTATTTAGACAGTATCTTTCTTATGTGTGTCATGATTGAAATTAATAAATTGCATTTATTAATAATTTAGTATACCATTTGTGTTAAAGGATATCGGTTGATACTTACATTTACAAATATTGTCATCATTTCAATGTATTTATACGACCACTACTTTAAAAAATAAATGTGACTTTACAACTATTAAATGACATTATTTTCAGAGTATTTTAATTCGAGTGACATTTAGAAAATTTTCATGAACTGACGCTAGCTTGAAACTGAATTTTTGTTTTTATTATTTTAATCATGAATTATTTATGGACAGTATGCAATGTAGTTTTGTGATGATCTGATGTAATTGTAATGTGATGTAAAGTTTTGATGCGAATTAAATGAATCAGTATTAACCAGTGTTGTGTTGTTATATTTGAAATTTTACAAAGATGCTAATTTTATGATCAAAAAGGTTTAAAATAAAAGTTCACAATAGTACAACATTCTACACCAGTAATATTGCATATAGGCTTTTAATTATTATTTAATAAAGTTAAACTAAGCAACATGCGGTTGACTCAACCGGTTACAACTACAAAAATGAGTAATATCACAGTACTGTAAAACAAACAAATGATTCTATATTACTTCACAAAATTTAGCTACACACTAAAAAGGTTAGTGTCTATATTATTGAATAAGTTGCGAGAAGTTTGGTCAAAAAATTACATCAATCTTTTCAATCGAACTTATCAACGTAGATTTTTAATGCTTTGCATCTACAGCGAAACAAACTCGGTAGCAAAATAAAGTGAGTAAGTAAGTAAGTAGGGAGCAATTCAATTCCGACAATCACAATCTTCGCAATAAATACTAATTTAGAGCAAACAGCAATTCATGATCACTCATGCTTACGATCACACATAGTTGTTCATGATTAGTCAGATACAACAAAAAACAGTTGATCAACCAGATGAGAAAGCAGTACATATTGATAAAGTGGAAACATTGAACTAAAATTTGCATAAATATGCAAAGTTTAAAGTAAGTTTCGCATAAATTTAAAAAAAATCGATAAAATCAATGAATTACAAAGAATCCAATAAATATATATTCAGATATCTATAAAGAAGCAACGATATTGATTCAGTCTTTAACGATAAAGGAAATAAAATCTATCAATGTTTCCGATTGTGCAATCAATATATTTCGTGCATCTAATTTGGTTCATTAATTGAAAACAAATTATTATAGACGTGCTGCACCCGACTATCAATTGATGCCCATCAACGACACTTGCGAAACTTCCTAGAAAAGTCGACACTTCCTAGAAAAGTCGAAACTAACAAGTTTCAATCATAGCAGTGAAAACCACGACACGACGCAACAAATCGACTTTCAACCGCGATGCAACAACGAGACATTTGTATCATTACGATTTTGCTCATATTTGATTTGAGCGAAAACTATTAATTGCATCTTAGATTTACTTCATAATTATTCGCCAGTTTTAGACTCGAGATATTTTATTACAATATAGTTATATACTTTTTGTCAGACGGTGTTTTAACTGATTGTGAATTATTGGTACTGATCAAAAATTCAATAGTTGATGCAGAGAAAGACTTTGTTTCAAAACTTATATCAAAGCTAATTTTGTTAAATCTCTACTTTACGGCATAATTTGCACGGTTTGGATGCTAAATTTAGATCTCAGGTATTGCATAAAAGCTCGACTGTTGTGAGGCGCTATTGTATCCCTACGCAGCTAGGCTTGCATCACCAAACTTTGAAGGCCAAGATGTTAGAGATCAAACTCCAACTTATCGACCGTTTGGCTGGCGTTGATCTAGGCCCTAATCTAGGGTTTTACTTAGGCCTACGCTTTATTAAGCACGTGTTTTTGTAATATTTTAATAAAAATATCGAAAATAACCTGGGCTTTATGCCCTTATGACTCAAGGAATGCTGAAAATATTTAGAGATTCAAGGATCTGTGGAAAGTTTGCAAAAAACTGGGCATTAAATGCTGAAGCATATTGAAGCCCCCTCAAAACGTAATTTTATGACAAAATTACGTTTTTTAAGCATGTGTTTATTCAATTGGAAGCGCTTACAAATTTGGGCCCGTAGTAATTTTTTCTATTGGTTGCATGGTTAGCGAGTCGATCAATATTTTGACCACTTTCTTTGATGATCTTTTTATAATAATTTTATGTTGGCCAACTATATAAGGACTACTGGCGCGCGCCTGAATCTCTTCTAATTCTAAGAGCCATTATATAAGTGACCATTGTTTATAGCAATGTAGTAAAATTGAATTTTCAAGTTTTAAATTGAGAATTAAAGTGTTTCACATTGTATTGTTATTGATTTTAAAGTGATTTGTGTACATCTAGAGAGAGAAGGTCTGATGATGGAGAAAGATGCGGTAGGGATGGGCACGAGGGCCCATGCCTCTGAATACAGATCAATGACTGAAAGAATGTGCAAGAGATTAATGCTAGGGTAAGGCCGATGAGTCTGGATCTTGAGGAGGAGGGGAGGAGGGGGAGAGTATCCTAGTGAATCTTACAAGTGAGGGAAGTCAACATCAGAGACAACAAGATGGGAGACAACCAAATCAAAGGCAAGATCAGAGACAACAAGTTCAGAGACAACAGGTTCAGAGAAAAGATCAGAGACAAGATCAGCTGATGAAGGAAGCATCAGGGAGTGAAGCTATGCCTTGTAGAGAGATCCCCCCTGTAGATCCCGATGGTGGCCGTGGGTGCAGCCACTTTGATGACCAGTTAGATGAAGCTTCCTCCAGGCCTTGTCCATCTCCACGCTTGCCTTGGTCGGGGAGGAGCACCCCCAGCACTATTTATAAATGCAGGTGAAAATGCATTTATTTGATATTTATGCAAACAAATTGACTAGATTATGAAATTTTTTATTTATAAGAGATATTAAAACATGATAATTAGGTATAGGGTTAAGAAGTTGATGGATAATTTGTAACCATGTATGAACTATGAAGTTAAAGTGCATAAAGATAATAAGAAGTTCATTTCTCAGAATTAATGACGGAACGCTTGTAATAATAGTAAATTTTATTAATATTTTAAAAATTATTAGTTATTAATTAATAGTGAAATTTTATCACATTTAATTTTGAATTCATTGAAATTCGCAGTAAGTAATCATGCCATTAATAAAAAGTTGATAACTTTGTCTGCATTATCAACTTTAACCGGAAAATTATTTTCTAATATCTGTGTTTTTATCTCATGATTTTAATAATAGAATAATTCCTGCTAGGTTTCAATGATATTTTGAAATATTTCAGTAAATCTTACAAGCAAGTTTTGTTGTATTTTATCTAGTGATGATGATGATGATGATGATGATGACGACGATGACGATGACGATGATGATGATGATGATGATGATGATGATGATGATGATGATGATGAGCGCAACAATATTGCTATACAAACAATATGTATAACCAAAACAATACTTATAAAGTTAACAGTTTAAAAAAAATTATCACATCAAAGATGGATGAAACGGTTCAAAATAGTGTGCAAGAATCCCTGAGACCTTTCAATTAGCTTTTTTTTCAACTGGTTTCTCCTCTAATGTAAACAGTATGGACTGTCATCAATAATAACATCTTGTACTTCTATCTGCCACAGGGCTGCCTGAGCTTCTTCTGCAGAACTATATTCTAGATATGCCAGCCTGAAATATTATTAATTTTTATTTTACGTTTAAAAACACAATATAATGAATTTACAGGCAAAACTAAAGTGTTTTCAAAAATTAAACTTCACTTAATATAAGACTACAGAATTTCTAAGCGATCTCAGATTAGATATCTATCATTCACTACTAAAACTTAAACAGTTAAAAGTAATGCTTGAATTAAAACTGAAAAGAACTGAAATTTTAAATGCTTTTGTATAAATATATCTAATTAAAATCTAAGACAAGTGATTCAAAAGCAAAGTTTACATAATTTTTATTATCCTTATACACTTGAAAATACTTGCCCACAAAGCGCTCCTGCAGCATCAAGGTAATTAACAGCCGAGTCACCAAGCAGAGCCATTATTTCTGGAATAAACTGAACGTCCAATGGCAGCCCTCGTGCAATGATGAAGCGCCCACTGGAGGCCCCCGAACAGGGCAGATATCTAGCAGGAGGAAATGTCAAGTCAGGAGAAATAGGATAAGCTCTCACTGCCGCCGGGCGACTAGCCAGGCGCACCAGGACCTCCCGGACAGAGTGGCCACTCTCAAGGGTTATGTAGCACCGCCTAAAAGCACCAATGTCGAAAATAGAAATTTTATAAAAAAACTAATAGAAAAATTCATTAAAGAATTTATTCATTAAACGAATTTACTTGAGAGTAAACCCTTTTTAAGTGCTTTTTCTCATAAGCTATATCTGAAGAGTGATATAAAACTGCAATGACTGTTTTAATTAAATTATTTAACAAAACGTATCAACTTACCATTCTTTTACTTTCTTCTGGAAACCCTTGATTATGGCCACCCTCGAGACAGGGATGGGAGCGCAGAGATCCTTCGCATGTGCCGCGCATACTCTGGATTTAGTGTGCGCCCAGCAGACAAGCAGGCTCCTCTGAGCGTCTGATTCCACCACCTGTTCCCTCAGGCCCCCCAGGTCTACCTCCTGATCCAGTGCCCTCAGGAGGCTCTGCGCTATGCGCTCTGTCTGCTGATGCTCTCTCTCCAGTACTTCATTTCTGTTCCTCTCTATCTTTCTCTATATATTCTTCTCTCTCTTCCTCTGTTTTATATTCTACCTCTCTCTCTTCCTCTGTTTTATATTCTTCCTGTCTCTCTTCCTCTAGTTTAAATTCTTCCTCTCTCTCTTCCTCTGTTTTGTATTCTTCTTCTCTCTCTTCCTCTGTTTTATATTCTTCCTCTCTCTCCTCCTCTATTTTAAATTCTACCTCTCTCTCATCTTCTACTTTAAATTCCTCCTGTCTATCCTTTTCTCCCTCTCTGTCTGCCTCTCTCTCCTCTTTATCTTCTCGTGACATAGTTGCGACATTCTTCAGGAACCGACTTCGACGGCGCTTACCAAAGAAACTCTCATAGTTGACACGAGTCTGCTGAGGGTTCCTGATAGCAGCAGCCTGGCTGCGCAGGCGAGGCAATTCTGTCACTTGTGGCTCAATCTCAGGATCTGGATCAAGCAGAGGGGTAAACGCACCTACTGGGCGCTTCCCTGGTCTGGATCTGGATGGATCTTTACCATGACGTTTGGGAGGCGCTCGACGATCAGAGAAGTTCAGCCTGTGTCCCTGTAAAAATAATAAAAATATTGCACTGAAATATTTAGAAATTATATTCATTTACACGATTGCTAATATTCATCAATCTGGTACTGTCAACTAGCGAATGACTTATACAAGTTTTTACATTGACATTTTACATGCATTAATTATTTATATAACACAGATAATATAAAAACTGTATGTTATTTTGACAAAACCTTTGATTGTTATTTGCAGACATAATTACCAAATTACAGGCAAAAGTTTGTTCTGATAATGGGGAGAGTATAATGGGGATAATATTGCTTTGTTTTAAACTTTTAATGATTTGCAAATAAGAACAATATTAATAAAATTATGCTTTTTTACAAATTTTAGTAAATATATCACTCTACTTGTGATCTCCATCAAAAAATTGACTCTCTACATATACAAATTACATAGGGTTCGATATGTTAATTATTGATTCTGCAATTAATTACATGCAGCATAGTGTCACTATTTTTTATGCCGGGTGACAATATGATTTCATACTAAACTGTATAATTACAATTCTGAAAAATTTAATGTTAACTGTTTGCAGATATAAATTACCTGTAATAAAGAGAATGACATTCCGCAGATGAGGTTCAAACTTTGGTGAGATCATGTTGTTGGTATTTTCGTTGGTTGGTTAGTTGGTTGCTATATTAAATGTTTATCAATACTAAATTCTACTGATTTGGAGATTCTGGGTTACTCTATTATAAGAATCAATATAAAAATATATAATTGATCTCGAGGTTTATCTTGGCTCAGTGCACCAGCAGGATCTAGCAGGACACTATCCTCCTCCTCCTTCAATTTTCCCTCCTCCAAAGACTTCACCATCACGTCATGATCCCCCTCCTTTTCCTCCAGATCCAGGCTCATCAGCCTGACTCGTTCATTAATTCCTTCTACAACCACACATCTGTCTTTATATGCATCTTGCCTTGGGTTCATCTGTACCACAGTCATCTTCATGTCACCTGCTCCCTTCAGATGCACACACAAATAACTCCAAATAAAATAACAACGAAATGTCACACTTTCTTTCTAGGTTTAAAACTTTTAAAAATTAATTAAATTCAATTTCAATAAAAAAAACTGTTGTTTTAATCTTGGACGATTTCTCAGTAGTAGCGCCTTAAGGCCTAAGCTAAGGCTAAGACTTAGGTTAATTTTTAAGTTATGGATTGCAGTATTATAGCCGTGATGTCGCAGACGTAGCCATTAATTTAAGCAATTTACTTAATGGTGCAGCAGGCTTGAGAAATAGCGAATTTTCCGGGATTCAAAGCTAGACCTGTTGCGTCCGAGACTCCGACTCCAAGGCTTTTACTTTTAAAAAATCAACTGCACTTCATAATTATTTTGTATTATCCTATAAATTTAACATTTTCGTTTGTAGGCTTAAATACCAAACAAAAAATAACTTGTTGTTAAAGAAGTCATTTAATTCTTTAAAAAAATAATAAACATATATGCAAAAAACCCCGCATAAGCCTATGTCTTTCTGAAAAGGTAATAGAATAACTAATTACATACTATAGTATACTTACCTCCATAACGGAACTAGAATGATTTAGATGAAGTAGTTTAGTAATTTAATTTAAAAACTACTAAACTGATTATAATATACAGATATTCAATCTAAACTTTCGAAATAACTATTAGTTTATAGCTCTGAAATTGAAATTAAATCTGCACAAATTTAATTTAGAATGAAATTGAATTGAATTTAATGAAAACATTTGTTAAATTACCATAAAACAACATGTTTGAGGCGTCTTAATATGTTAGCTATAACATACTGCAAAGCCCCGTTTTCTGCAAAAGCGCTACTATAACAGTGGCGCTTTTTTGAGCGCCGCTATAGCAGTATTTTTTGGACATGTTAATTTAACATGTTAAAAAATAAAAAAACTACGTAGGAGGGGGGGGGGGGGCGATCGCCCGCATGATGGATCCGCCACTGCCCTATAATCACTTGATCGCTAATATTTCCAGGAAATATTTTTCCCTGTTAGTCACGAGGGCATACACGGGTAAAACCTCCGTTGTTTTATGATAATTTGAATTAAATATTACAAAGAAATTGTTTATAAAATTGTTTTATGCTAATTTTTATTACAATATTTCAAAAACACGTGCTTAATGAAGCGTAAGCAAAAGCCTACAACAAAGAAGCCAGGCGCAAATGCCAAAGTTGGACTTTGATCTCTAGGGTCTTGGCCTTGAAAGTTTCTTGATGAAAACCTGGACGCGCTGGCGTAACTATTCAGCGACATAAGTCCAGCAACCAATGAAAACTCGTCTTTATGTTAATCTACAAAGTTATATTTATATTCCAAAGCTAAATTTAGCATCAAAACTGCTCAAGTAATTACTGATTAATTCAATAACTACTTCAAAGTATAATATAGTTTTTACAAATACTTGATATATTTTTTAACAATTTCTTTAATTCTCAGTATTAAAGAAATTGCTATTATCATTTTGTACAAATTATTGACAAGTACCAATTCATAATCGATTAAAACGATTAAAAACGCCATCAGTTAATAAGTCACAAGCATGACGAAAAAATGTAATAAAAAATCACGCATTGAAACTGCAACATTCTGCTACAGTTTTAAGCTAACTAGAGTTTAAATTTGCTCTGCATGAAATTATGTTGTACAGATTGCTGATTTACAAGCAAATAATTATACAAAATATTACAATAGTTTGCCAATCAGAGAGCACGATAAAAGCATTAAAGTTTACTATTTACAAACTATTGTAATTTGCAATTGAGCCTTTGCTTCACAGAAAGTTATATTTCTCTATCTTATATTGTCTTGTTTTATCCCAATAGATATACTTATGCATTATCGACTATTAATTGTTGTAACTAATAAACAATAATAATCAAAATTTAGCTAATCGCTTCCATTGTATCTCATTCTATACAGCACAATCAAATTTCAAAATATATTGACTAGATATAATTTTTTGATGCTGCTTCTGAACCTGATATTGAATACATATATAATATATGTAGCCAGTCTATAATAATTATTGTTACACGAGAAAGTTTTGCAAGTAATAACTGTTAGGCTACTTAGCTTAATGTTACTAGAGACTTCAGTTTGATTAAGTGCTTTATATCTAACATCGAATTAGTAACCAGCGTCTTATCCAAAAGAGTCGGTAAAGTAAACAGCCAATAAATCCAAAATAAATTACTAGTAAAGTGATACTCGTATTACTCGGTGCTATAAATGAGAGCTGAGTTGTTCTTCAATGCTGTTTCTGCAACAGACTGAGTCGAGATCTCTCTCGATTTAGCTATAACCGTAGCTAATAATAGTATGTTGAATTTTAATATAGTACGATGTTATGAATTACACGTACTAAAGTTAAATTTGTGAAAATTATTTGAGATTTATACTTTAAGTTTCGAAGAATTAATTTAAAATGAGTGTTTAGTTTTATATAGGTATTAATAATTACAGGAATAAGTTTAGCTTCTTCTGAATGGAAGTTTCACGAAACTCAATAGATGGGTACCTACATTTTCTGAAAACACTAAATTGTTAAAATTATGATTTTCTGCACATAATTTCGAAGTAATTTAAAAGACCATATTCCTATGTAGATAGGCTAATATAGGCTATGCCTAAGTATTACAAATAAAATAAAATGATAACAGATAAATACAACAATAAGTTTAATATAAGGGAAAATTACTAATTATAACTACTGCTAAAAGTATTAGAAATATTTGTTGGATATCATTCACTACAGTAGAGTTTAAACTCTCTAAATTCTTTGAATCATTTTCGTTCAGTCGATATTGTAACTATAACAGCTACTGTAACAGAAACAGTAGTTGTTATTTACAGACGGCCTAACGTGACATTATTTACATTTTAACGGTAAATAAAGATAAAGCATCTAGGGTTTTTTATAATCCTTTCCACAGCTGTTCATAAAACTCTCGCATCCAATAGCCAGCAGCAAATAGACTGACTTTTGTGCTCTATTGTTGTAACGACAAAGACAAAAAACAATTAGACGCAGAGTGTGTTTTTCGCTGACAGCTTGTGGCTAGACCAACAGGTAGTCTGTTATTAGTTGAAAGCAGACGCAAAAGAAGCGCATCGTTGATCAGTACCGATCTTGTAGAGAGACTGTTTAGACTGTCGGTGTTAATATCGCATTGGAACGATTTCGTGTTATTATTGTACATACTGTATATGATTGAAAACTGTTTATATTTGTGAATAAGGTATTATTTTATAGTATGCTAATACTAATAATAATAATTTATTATATGATATATATAATTTATTATTATAACATTTTTGGCAAGAGTGCAAATAATTGTTTTAAGGTTATAAGTTTAATTAATTTATTAACTTTTATAAGCTGTAAGCCTAGAATTTAAGCTTTTTAAATTTTTAAAAAGTAGATTTAAGTTTTATTAGCTTGAAGCTTAGCATAATTGTAATTGTATCAAATAATTAAATTTCATAAAATTTAATTAAAGTCTTCTGACGATTAGATCGAAGTAAATGTTTATTATTCCATTAATTAATGTTATATGTAATTTGTCGTTTTATTTTGAAAATATGTTTTTATTTCAGAAATTTATTAGAAATGGTACATCTTAATTAAATATTGACTTTCAGAAAAGAAACTTTCAAACTCCAGCAAGGATATTCATTATTGAGTATACAGCATAATCTTTGGAAAGTTTTGAATGTAATCATGTAAATCTATAGTTATTTTATATTTCTAAAGTGCTGATAACTTTTCATTCAATTTGTACAAACTGTAAACAACGCGATTCGAATAGTGAATAGTTTTATTTTTGTCTAATAATTCATTATAATTAAGATTCGACTAAAATTTTAACTGACTATTTTGATCGAAAATACCAACAACATGATCTCACCAAAAGTTGAAGCTCATCTGCGGAATGTCATTCTCTTTATTACAGGTAATTTATATCTGCAAACAGTTAACATTAAATTTTTCAGAATTGTAATTATACAGTTTAGTATGAAATCATATTGTTACGCGGCATAAAAAATAGTGACACTATGCTGCATGTAATTAATTGCAGAATCAATAATTAGAAACATTATTTTTAATCGAAACCTGTTGGCAGAAATGGTTAGAATTACGATTATTAACCGATAGATTACAGGTTCGAATTTCGTTGAGTGTGATTTTCACTTTTTTCAACTTGCTGCATTTTTAGGAAAGTATTTATTTCGTCAGCAATTGGATGATATATTTGAATATTTGATGTTGCTTCCAATTAGTATTATAATATATATGCTTATTTATCTATATAGTGTATATACAGTGTTATTTTATTCATTAAATTATGAATATTTAAACTCAAGTTCTCGGAATAAATATAATAGTTGTTCTCGTTTAGTTAATTAAAATATAATTTAGCTAAATTATGAACTAGAAATGAAAGCTAGACAAATGCTCTATATAAAATATTTTATTTGTAAAAAACAAAAATTCGAGTTATTGCAAAGTTTCTTTACTGTATAAAATTAAAAGTCAAATTTGAACAATTTCTTTTATTCATTATTCTATGTTGTAATTATACAAAATCTGTATGAACACACTTCAGCATTATAAAAATGTTAAAATTACACTGACTTAATAATGACAATACCAACTAATGTAAAATTACACCAGTAAAATCATGAACACTTCATAGTTTTCATCCGTGGTAATTTAATACTTATCCGCAAAATTGCAATTCGCTCCACTTCTATTAAAGACCCCCAACTATGCGTCTAATTACAAGCGAAGCCTTCTTTACCATTAATCGACGTCACCCATTCATCTTTCACTGCCTCAAGGTCTTTCAATACTTGCCCAATGAATAGACCACTGATGACGCTCAGATTATAGACACCCCATCTGCGAAGTCTAAATTGACATTTTTTCACATTGATAAAATTTGAATGAACTGATCTAGGACTGATTAGATCTTATCGGATAGATATTTAGATGTTTATCAATTGAGCTGACGGCAGTGTCTAAAGAAACTTTTAAAAGCTTTTATTATGCCAAGGAGTACCATAGTGTGTATTTTTTTATAATACTTAGTTTACAAAGCGTTAAAGTATATAGTGTCAATCAGTTTTTGTTAAGTTGAAATAGAGTTTTTAATCTTAGCATGCGATCTTAAGATGTGGTGGATATTTTAAGGGCTCATAAAGTTGCAGTGCCGATGACTCGGCCTTTTTTTCTCTATTTGCTTAGTATTTACTCTAGCTATTAAAATAATTAGATCTTATTTAATTTGAAGCTATTTAGTGCTTCACATCTGTATCTTGTTATTAATATGAAATTAAAGACGATTCACTAAGTTAATAGAATCAATTTATAAAATTTTATTGATATAATGCGCCAGTTTAAACAAAACAGAGACATATTATTTGGATCCCTTGGCTTAAAATTTATTTGATTATTAATCTAAAACCCAATACGAAAGGTCGAGTTACTTTTGATACTTTTCCTCAGTATAATATCTTCGATCACATTATTGTTATCATCACTAATCTAAAATAAATCAGAGAAGAAATATGGAATGACTACTCAAAAGTGACACGGTCGTATTTTCAGTAACCTTCGGCTATAAAAGTCTCCGCCTTTTGTTAGAATTTTAGTTTATTAAGTCTTCTTCTGCATCTCAGTATCACTGGTTCTGCTTTTCATTTCATCTGTCAATATACGACTCTTGAGTTGTAACAACCTTAAGGACCTTTGCCCGGGGGCTTTTTTAGATCTGTTTTCATTCACGAATTTTCATTAATGTCATTTGATTGATTGCAAGCAGAGCGACGAGTATTCAATGTCGGATATATTTCATTTTAGGGAAACCAATTCATTTTGTTTCGTTTAAAATCAGTTTTATTGTTGTTCAGCGACTTGTTATATTATAACAGAAATATTGAAAATAGTTGTTTGTTATTGGTTACTTTTCAGATTTCATGTCGTAAAAATATGACTTTTAACAAGTGATACTTAAACTCAAAGCACTATACTTTAACACATAAACTTAAATGTTAAACTTTATTGTTAATCTTCAATGTTTTTAATATCACAACATAATTATTTGTTACAATTAACAAAAAGCTGCATTTATATTGTTGCAATGTCAATACGATTTGTAATGATATCGTGAGAGACTATAAATTATCCTCGCAGTGATGCGTTTGATGCTTTGATGTAAATTTTGTTCAAATTAAATAAGCTTAATTATTGAAAATTAGCAATTTTCAAAATTGTATAAACGAAGTAATCGTTTTCATTAGTTTTTGTTTTAGCAGCGATCGTTTTTAAAATAAACGATCATATTTCTGAAGTGCACGTATACAATTATTATATTTTTTTTTAAAGTACTTATATACTTTATATATAACATTTTTAAAATTAAATGTAACTTAACTTGTAGTACTTTTTACAGCATATCAATAATCTGTCAATAAATATCTGTTTAATACAAAAAATATATTTCTACTGTATATAAACTATACTATGTATAACAGTTAACGTTAACATTTAATCATTAAATTGATATTATTATGAAAGATTTCATAATAAAGTGTAAAAGATCTATATTTGCTATGAATTTATTACAAACAATATATAATAATGAAGTATTTGAATGACTAAATGTTTAAATCAAGAATAGACAGAAGACATTTTCCCTTATTAAATTAAATAAAAATTAAAATGGTCGCCCATTTAATCAAATTCTGGATGTAAATTACTTTTCATGAACTTTATCCATAAAAAGCTTTAATCCAACTGAGTTGAACATTTTCTCAGATGATAACAGAGCAGATTTTATTGCAAAGCATTAAATCTCACGTAATGTCAGTAAACATAGAAGCTTGATATGAAACAGAATAGCAGCTATCACAGTTGATCAAAGAAAAGTTTTCTGTAGGTGAAATATAACTTGGATGTATTATCATGCCTAGTATAATATTATTTACTGTAGTTTCTACATGTGCGCTTTGTAATATAGAAAACCGATATTTTATGGAAACCAGAAACCAGTAGCATTTTAAGGTATATTAAGTTTTTTCAACACCTCTTTCACACATTAATCAAATTTTAATATATGATCCTAATTTGAGTTATACATTTTAACAGCACTGTTACAGCAGCAATAAATGTATAACTGAACTTTGAATATTTAGTCTACAGTATTCTATAAAAGTAAATATATACGATACTATATTATTTAATTACTATACTATATTATTTGGGGAACGGACATTTCCCCCCCGGACATTTCCCCACCCCCGGACAATTCCCCCCCGGACAATTCCCCCGGACATTTCCCCCCTCGGACATTTCCCCCCCCCCGCCCGTATATGAAGCCTTAAATGAGCACTTGTATAATAATAATTTTATATTAATATATTTTTTATTGTATAATAATTAT
>JAQIXG010001545.1:0-21506 GCA_034700105.1 Oconnorella tubifera
ATATCCTTCCATCAACTTCGCATCTGAGGCCTATAAGCATAAAGACAAATTCTTTGAAACCGCTCTCTAAATACATTATTACTATTTTTAACAAAAGCATTTTATGTCTCGGACAGTAATATCTATTATTATTTTTTTATGTTTACAAAAAAACATCATACCGCGTTGAAGTTTATATTAAACTTTATACAACCGCGCTGTAGCGGATATTTTATGCATACAAAACTTGCAGACAATTGAAAATATACAAACTCGATTTTGTAAAACCTCAAATCGATTTACCATTTTAAAACATACGAGATCGGATATTATAAGTCTTACTTCTGCGATTAACCAGAAAATGTTTAATAACTACTGGATGCAAAAAAGTGCATCTCATACGAACACCGGTTTGACAGAGAATCAACGAAGCGTGACGGTAGCGGCTCGGAGGAACGATACCACTGAAGCGAGGCTGCTAGGGGCGTGTGATCGAGCGGTGCGGGCGGTCTGGGCCACGGTCCGCTGTTGACCGACGAGCTGGAGGGAGACAAGAACTAGTTCTGCATCAGCCGTGACGGAGCTGCACTCCCCCGTTCTTGTCTGAATAGACGAATGCAGCTTGCAACAGAAGCACCTGCAACTGATATAATATCTTTCCGTAAGTTTTCGCGGTTTGGATTCTGTAAAGCTGGATGCATGATGTAACATAAAGGATTATCGTAATCAGGATTTTATTAATTAAATAGTTTATTGTGAAACAGTTTAGAGCGGCAAGCGAGCCGAAGAGGCCGCTAACCTTTTGTTGCGTTGGATGTTTGCTTTCTAGAAGTCTGCGAGACTTCTGCTTAGGTTAGTGACAACTTTTTGTTAAATAATTATTACTATTGTAATTACTATCCGATTATTTAATTAAAATCATAATTTCAGATAGAAATTGGCATAACTGTAGCATAATATTTTGAGACTTTGATTTAAATAGGTTTCATTGGTTAATTTAAATGTCATTGCAGAATTTTTATTAGTTTAGTTAATTCATGCATGCTACTTAAATCTCGCATTTGATTGCTTCTATGTTTGCAAAACAGAAAAGATTTAAGTTATATTAACCTACAGAAAATGATTTATTTAGATAATTTTTATTGTCAATTTGAAGTTTTTGTTGTCATTTGCACCATCGAGTTTTGAGTATACCCACCGAACACTTAAAAATATTACAGTGGCGTAGACAACGGGAGGTGGGAGAGGGGGGGTGGATGGTTATTACCCTCCCTCCCATGAAGGTCAAAATATAATATTAAAAGTGTGAGTTTAGCTACTCAATTCTCTCCTTGTGACGATTTACTGATTTTTTGCGTTAAATTCAAACAAGCGGCGTTGAAACACATGTAGTCAAAGCAAAATGGTGCCGAGAAAGTGACAAAAGTAAGTGATAACCTAAAAAATATCATAACTTACACTTTTTAAGAAAAGCCCTCAATTCATGAAAGATTATTACAATATTATACAAACTTTTTAATTCACCAAATAAATGGTAGCAGAGAAATACAACAAATAAAGAAAATAAGTAAATAAATAAAAGAGTTCACTATACAGAGTCAATTTGATTTAAATATTATTAATTAGCACCCTATTTATTATAATAAACTGTGTAGGTTTAAGCTCGTATATTAATATTTTTGATATATTTTAAACTCGAATCTTGCACGCTTTTGCAGTAATTCTCACTGCAAGATAGAGGAAATTCAGTATTGAAATCGATTGCACAATAACCCGAAATCCTTCGATCATTGCTATAAAAAATAATGTTTAGAAAACTTAAATAATTATAATATAATTAAATATAACATAAATTAAATATATGCTGACTGTAATTCAATAAAAACAAAGACGGATCGTGATTGCTTATTATATCTCTACATAGGCTAATGTAATATTAATATAACTTAAGTTTAACTTCATTGATTATCTTATTATTTGAATAATTCTTCCAACGTTGCTGCTAATTTCATCGCTTTAGTAAAGAGCGCAACTATAGCAAAAGAGTAGGCATTCACGGGAATCGAACTTGAACTGCAGAGTCCGGGTCCATCGCTCTAACCACTTTACTACCGACCTTGGAATACGTGCAGTCAGCGGCGGATCCATATGAGGGGTTGGGGTGGGGGATGGGGGCGATCGCACCCCTACATAGTTGACATTATTAATAGATTCGTTGCAAGCTTTAAATAGATAAAGTTTTACATTTATAAAGCATGAAATGTCATAAAATGTAAAAAATGTGTCTGTAATGTGAGAAAGGGCATAGTGTAGTTAACATTGTAGTGTTGACTACACTATGCAGAGATAAAAAAAATCAGTGATAATCATTAAACAGGACATAACTGCATTTAAGGTAGCAATTAAAACCTCCTTAAATTAAATTTTAGTTAAATTGGCTGCTGCTGAAAATCTGATACATATAAATTGTCCTCCCCCCCTCCCCCCCAACGCTGAATGGCCTGGCTCAAAACGTGCAGTTGGTCATATGTTTTCAATAGAAATGGAAGATTGGTATAGCTTATAGATCTACATTTATTTGAGAAAGTACATCTATTCTATTGTCTTCAAAATGATCACAGATCTCTACGTCTACACACTCTGAGACTATCACAACCAGGGGCTCTGCAATAGTTTTCTGAGTGGAGGGTGGGGGACAAAATTGTCCTCCAAACCTTTACGACTTTCTTTAAAACAAAATGCTATGACCAATTTCTTTACAAAAACTTTATTCTTAATTATTCTACCACCGAGGGTGACAAATTTCCATACTGTCTCCCCCCCCCCCCCCATAAGAGTCGCCGCTGTCATGATCTATCGAACATTTTATGTTCGATAGATTTTAAGCAATTTCATTATTAAAGTATAAGTAATTTTTCAGAAATGTATCCTACTGTCATTATATAATGTCTCTAGAAAATGATCGGTTTCATTATATAAGAAAACATCAGGTTTTAAAGATTTGGAACAACGACAGTTTGTTTAGAAGAAAAAGATATAAATTTAAATCTTGTAGCATAAAGTCTTACATGAGAAAAGGGGGTGAGGGAAGCTATTACACAAAATGGGTTGTTCTGACAAAAACTTAGTTTAATGTTGTACTGTGACTGCGTTATTCAACAATGTATATTCTTCAATAAACTCTGGTTATCAACCCATTCTTAATACGTATATATGTGTATATATCATAAAGCCGACATTAATGATTAATAAGTAAATAACTAAGGTAATATAATAAATTATCATCAAATAAGAATCTTTAAATCTAAGTTAAAAATCTTGACTTAGAATTTCAATTCTCATTAACTAGTGACTGTTATCGTTTTTGCGAAGAGTCCAATGATATATTGACACTGAGTTATAAACGAGTATACAAAGCTATAGATTCTATCATAGACACCCACTGACAGTAGATTTTTATACAGTATAAAAACTCTTTATAAGTTTTCAATGAAGCTGCGATGTTTGAGTTCACTGTTCGCCCCCGCTTCTGTTTATCTAAAGCATTGACCCCTGACAGTCTACCGTACACCACTACCGCCTACTACCGCAACGTCTCGTCGATTTATTATATCAAAACCGCACGAGGGTAACTCCTACGCCAGCAAGTATGTGTGCACGACTACGAAGTATCAAGTATTGTAGAATTGCGCCGCACGATTCTTCGCTCAATTAAGCCTCTTTGAGCGCGACGATTGTTGCAACTGACGCCTCCGAGCTTCACGTAGCCTCGACGCGTTTCCGCAACAGTCGCTCGCTTAAGCCAACGACATTAGCTTGCGTCAGAGAGTCAAAGTTTGCTCAATGGTCTGACCGCTGTCACGGTAGATAGATAAAGCGCTTCTTTTCATTCATGAGACATACTGCAAGTTAATCATAAGCTAGTCCCACACTGCGGCTAGAACTTTAGCACCGTGTCCGGTGATGCGTAGCTGGCATTGTTATGTAACCAGTGACGCTGATTGATTCCAAAGTATCATATATTTCGTAGGAAGGATTTTGTGTAGTTAGTGTAGAGTGTCATTTGATGGAACACGTAACGAAGTAGCAGAACCATTAAATTAAAGAAAACGTGTAACAAGCTAGAAACCTAAGTAATAACAAACGTGTGTTGGAAACTAGTCAAGCTTTATTTAATATTTAATAATTTAACGAACATTTCGCTAAATACTGGACATTTGATACAATAATTAACGGATATATACATAATTATCGCGATAAACCGCTTAATTTCGATATCAAAAAAGCGATTTAGATTAACGGCAGATGTACGCGACGTTGAAAATATGAGATTATTTCGATTAAAATCAATTTCTGTTCTTCAGGAAATGAAGAAGTTGTGCCCTGGAGTTTTCGCTTTGACTTTAATATTTCTCACAACATGCTCCGCTCAAGACAGTAAGTTCTATTTAGTTTGCTTTTAATAATAACAGTCTTATATTATGTATTTATGTTATAATGCTTTTGGATGTCAATTTATAAAAAAAATATGAAGAATATACACTGTATATATTTTAAGATTACATTTATTTGATATACTGTGGTAACTCGCTGTTCAAAACGACACATTAAATAATTTCAGCTTTTTCGGTGAATGGAATAGAAATTCTTTAAATTATAATCTTGAAAATGTATTACTCTTAAGTACTTGAAATCAAATAACAATTGTTCATTTTGTCTATAGTGATAAATAAAATATTAATATGTCTTGTTGAATCGTGTGAAATAATGAAGGTATTGTACATTTTATTTAAAAATAAGACCCCTTGATCTTAAATGATTAGTAAGTTCAATATTGGATGACTGAACTTTTTATATCAACCATGGCACAGCAGGCTTTGACAGAGTAAATTATCAGTTTTTAACAGTCAATATCGAACTCTTTGTGCTGATGATTTTTCATGTTTTGGCGCTCTTTAAGATTTGGAAAATATGAGTCAAACATGTGTTCCTTACATGATAATAGAACTTCCTTTTCGGAATATTATTATAATCGTTTTTAAATATATGTAAGATGCTACTACGTAGTGGTGATGACTTTTAAATCTCTTGACCCAGGATCTCTAGGTCAGCTGATCTTTTAACTTATCTGTTTATTGTAAGTTAGTATATTAACATTTATATGTAACATGTATATTGTATAGGTATAGTTATACACAAAATTCTTGTTGTACTTGAAAATTTATAGTTTTAGCACTTTTTATTGGGGCCTCACATTTGTTTGTTTTTGTTGTCCATTTTCACTACTATATTGAATAAACAAAAAAATGGAAATAAAAAATATATAAAAAATCTTTAATTGTTTAATATCTGGCTTTTCAATTTCATAAGTCTAAAATAAAGATATCAACAGAAACATTTTATCATGTAAACATGCTCGATGAAGCGTGCTTTTCCGGCTCGTGATCTGCCTACTAAAATAACTAAAGTCTTACTATTTACATTTTACAAAATACTGTTTCGCAGAAGAAGTTTCATGTCTGTACAGTCAGCCAATCGAGGCAGACTTTGTTTTTGCAACCCCCACACGATTTCTGGTCACGCTTGCAACTCAACTTTACACTGGTTTTCTTTACAAAACAAAATCATAAACAAACAGAGTCTTGGCTGCTAGATTCTTCTGATGTTTGACAACTTCGTGATAAGATTTATTGTAATTTTTACTCTGTGTGTTAGAATGTGTTTTATGAGGGATTATATCATTTAAGATCAGGATGAAACTGTTACTTTTTTAACATAATCTGTCTATCCATTGCGAATATCTGTGCACTAAGCCTTTTTTATGTAAAGCAAGGCTTTATATTAAAATCGTCGTTTGTTTGAGTTTGTCTTATAGTTCAGACAACACTCAACTTCAACTTATAAGGTCACACATAGCAGTTGCTGGTAAAAACTTTTATAATTGATTAAATTTAAATGTGAGCACAATTCAGATATATATCACTATATTTAAGCTGTTAATTTAAAAATATATCAGAAAATTAACGTTAAAAAATCACACTTTTATCATCTATTGGCTCATAACATATTGAATAATAAGAAGGCCCATTTAGAATGACATAATAAGCTTATAGTTCCATAATAAGCTTATAATTCAATTGCAAAGATACAGTTTGTTAACTTTTTATAATTTTAAAATATTTTGCAAATTTTAGAAAATTGTATTTTACGATTTCATTCTTTTAAATCAATCTGCATAACCCCTGTTAATGCAGAGTGTATGCGTGCCTTTCATTCGCATTAGGGCTTGAAATCGTTATAACACCTTGCAGTGGCTCTTTGCACACGGACTGATTTATTAAGCAGCCTATACACTATAGAATTTTGTTATGGAATTTTGTTATAGAAGTTTTTTTATAGAACTTTTTATTTTGTTATAGAAGTTTTTTTATATTAGAACTTTATGCCGTCGAGTTCAATTATATCTTGTATTTATACAGAGTAGGCCTTGTGATTTGAAATTTATCACAGAATTTTGAAAGTAAAATTTAAACAATAAAATTGGCTCAATATCATGCATTTCATCATGTCTATTTAACTTGTGTACTTGCATGCAAATGTACTTTCAGTTTATAATAAAAAAATCTATATATTAATAAATATAATTATCAATTAGCGTTGGCATTATCTTTATAAAAAAAGATTAATTTAGGCTAAATTATTACCTGCCTTCTAAAACAAATTATCTTTTAGATAATAACTTTATTAACTTTCAACATCAGTTCCTACATCAGTTAGCTTCAGCAGTTCACTTCATTAAATTCCTGTTTTCACTGTAATACTTTTAAAGTTACTCTTCTGTAATTAACCTAGTTCATTATGAATTTTAAAAAGAGCATTGAGGCCTATTAACCCACCCCCTCCCGCCCGCTCGTCTGCGATGCTGCACAATAAATCTTTTATATTCTACACTTTTTACAGTCGCTAGTATTTTATCGCGCTCAACGAAGCGTACATAACCGCAAGGTCATTTTATTGTAAAACAGTAAAAGAATAAATGCGAGGGAGAGCGTTGATTCTCGTCGTGCTGGGGCCTAATGTTATTTACTGCTTAGTTTAGAATTTTTTATTGGAGTCTACTGTATCTTGTCATCGTCACTGATATGAAGTTTTAGATAGTTGAAATTTTCAAAGTTCAAATCTGTTAAGTTATTTGTAATTAACAGAGTTTAATGACTGTTGCTTTTATGATGTATACTTTTAGTGTATTATGATTCTACTTGTTGGCATCTTACCTTAATTATATATATATATTCATCAAAATTTAATATTAATAACATTAAATTTTGACATTTATAATAATAATAGAATAGATTTGTATTTGTTTTATCATTGCATAGTATTGTATATCTATATGATTAAAACACGGTCTTTTTACGTTTCTTTGAGCTTGCATCATTTAACTTCAAATACCAATAAAAATATGAATTAATAAAATTGTACTTCGATAAACATTAGTACTTTTGGTTCATATTTTTTCTCTTACTTGCTTGTTCACTTTTTGTTTTTTCATACTAAATATACATTTCATTCAAGTTTTACTGCGAGAGCAAAAGTATGGCTAAAGTTTCAAACTGATTTACAAATATAATAATATGTAATATATAATAATAATACTTGTATATTTAAATCAAATTGACTCTGTATAGTGAACTCTTATTTATTTACTTATTTTCTTTATTTGTTTTATTTCTCTGCTACCATTTATTTGGTGAATTAAAAGTTTGTATCATTAGGTTTATATTTTATTTATTTCACGAAAAGCCGAACTGGATATCACAGAAGCAACCTGATATTGCTTTCAAGAATTGTGAAAAAAATCATATAATATAGCGTGACTAATAAAAGTTGAGATTTATGTTCTATAAATGGACAAAATTTAATAACGATTTATTATTTTCGTGCATAAAATAATATTACGTCTAAAAGTAAAATCAAAATAGCCATTGTTAAGCATTGTAGTAGTAATCATCGCTACATTGATAGAGATTTTAAAAATCTGTCATTGCATGTATTTATAATTAGGTGCACTAAGTTGAATAACTGAAGTTGGACACTTACCGAATATATTATGTCATTTGCTCGGTGCATTGTTTAATCTAAGCACTTTTGATGAAATAATTCAGTTTTAGATTTGATCCTTTATGAAGTTCACTGCCTGAGAATGCATGTGAATATATTACATATAATGAGCATGTTAAAGCCTTCAAGGCTAATCGTGTCTACCTTTTGTAGAAATAATAATAAAATCGTGATGGATTGTAAATAAATCGCAAGAATTCTTATGCTGAACAGCGTGAAATATATGTTGCAAAAAATGATCATATTTTTTTCAGTCTATAGCAAGACAGGCGGTTAAAAATTCTGCATTGTGTCGATTGAATAGTATAACCATCACACGTTTTAATGTAATAAGCGTATAGGTAGCCCTACTGATATCGGTTATTATTTTTAGCGTATATGAATGCATACAGGATGAGACTATTAAAAAAAAAAAAAAAAAAAAAAGAAAAAAAAAGCCTTGTTTAAGATTGTTAAATTTAAGTTTTGTTACATATATATGGTTAAAATTATTGTTTGTTTCTTTGCTTTCTCAATTATTTATTTACATTTTAAAATTTGTTAGTTTCATTATAAATACAATTAAATCTTGCAGATATTATATTTCTTTGTAAGGTTTGTTTGTTTAGACATAGTGCTGATAACTTAAATTCTTGTTTATAATTTTCTGCCTTTGTTTTATTTGCAGTAAAATCTCCGTCAGCAATTCTCCCCGGTATGTAACTATCTAATATTAATATTTGTACATACAAATATAAATATTAATAAAACTAATAGTATTCTACAGTATATCACTGATCATTTACTGTTTATTTATGATGATTATTTATATTGTTACGGGATTATTTGGATTATTACCATAATCTATTTTGTTATTTGATCAGACGGCTCATTGAACTTCACATTTCAAGGAGATCAGAATCTTTATGGTTATGATGTCTATCTAAGAACGGGTGATTTCCTTACTGCTTTCCGAAGGACCTTTGTGGACTATGAGCAGCCACTTAGGGCGGGCACTTTGCGGAAGTATTACTTCTACACCCCGCCTTACTCTCAATATCGCTTAGTCAGGACTCAAATATGGCGACCGGTGGCAAACACGAGTCTGGCTTTTACTCTTGTTTGGGAGTACAGGATTCTGGTTAATCCAACGACAACTGGTGCCCTCTATACTGTAGGCTTTCTTTTTTGTAGTTTCTTTTAAGTTTTAGATAAGAAAAAACCAGTTATATTACTTATATTGTAAATTATTTCTTTAATGATATTTAAATATTGTTATTTGCATAACTATAGTAGTTTGTTACATTTTGTGATGGTATATATTGGTGATTTAGCAATCTCTTCATTGCAGATCGCAATTTGAATTTAAGCATTCAATTTTATTATGTTTAAGCGTTCGATTTGATTATGTTTAGTAAGTTTAGAATTGTGTTATTTTCTACATTTCATCAGCATACATATGCAGTGATAATTGTATTTTTAAATAACCTTACTTAGTATAACCTGGTCTTAATAAAGAAACTCAATATAATAATGGTGACAGCATTTTTACAGCATGATTGTTTGTATTTCAATGCATCAGATTGAGACCCAAGGAGAATTTGTAATAGCCAGTGGTGACTTTATTGGCTTTACAAATGAGAACGACACGAGCGCTATCGCATCTAATTTCGTTGCTGGCCAAGTAACTTATTTTCGAATCCTTCCAACTGATACATCTCAGAACTTTATCTTTCCTGTAGTTGGTCAGCAGTACACGATGGACTCTAACGCTTATCCGGCTGTCTTCTCCATGGCTGTTGAAATTGATCTGAGTAAGTGTTTATCATTTAGGATAACCAATTTACTGGTAATTGAATAAATTATTAAATATTAACTAATGATTAAATTGGGAATATTATTTACTGCTAATCTGTTTTCTTTTTATGTGCACTTGCTGTGTATGACAGTAGTTAGACAAAAAATAACCAATAAATCATTCAGCTACTGAAAATGAAGGGTTTATTCAATCAGTCAAAAAATCTTGTTGATTTAAACTCCTTTTGATTTGTTTTCATATGTAGATAAGTTGTCTATTATTAAGATAAGTTATCGATTATTTTGTCAGTTCTAAGGAACTGACGCAATAAATATAGTGTGTAATGAGCAGCATAATTGTGCTTGTTTGAGCCAAATTTTGTATATTAAAAGGTTATCTTTACATGTTGTATCATGGCACATTCCTTATATTACATGGCTTAATGAAAGTTTTATCGAGTAAAGTCTATTAAAAACGAATAATCTTTATTGTGATTGCCTAACTAATTGATGACTTGCTTTTAGGACTACCTGGAGCCACTGGTGTTCCTGGACCCCCTGGAGTGCCGGGTGCCCCTGGAGCAACTGGACCAGCAGGTATGGATAATTTTTTTGGATAGATCAGTTTGGATTTAATACTGCATAAATTCAACTTCATTTAAAGTTGAAAATTTATTAATATATTTAAAATTGCAGCTGATTGCAATGTAATTTGTGAAATATTACATTACAATATGTAACACTATTGTAATGTTGTAATTACAATATTCAAGATAATTGTGTAAATCATGATTTATTAAAAGAAATATTTGGTTTTATTCTCTATATTAGATCTTTTATGAATAATGTTGAATAAAATTAAAAATATTTATTGTTATTTTACGTTTAGGTGTAGTAGGACCAGTTGGTGCAGTTGGACCTCCAGGGACGGGTACAGGTGGAGGAGCGGGGCCCATCGGTCCTACGGGTGCCCCTGGAGCGTCCGGACCAGCTGGACCAACCGGTACACCTGGTGTTGTAGGAGGACTTGGTCCCACTGGAGCCACGGGAGCCGCTGGTACGATGGGACCTGAGGGAGGCGCTGGCTTGCCAGGCACAGGAGGTATAGTGGGGCCTGCTGGATCAACTGGACCCCAAGGACTACCTGGGCCACCTGGACCGTCAGGATCATCTAACGGATCAGACACTCTAGGAGCGACGGGGCCTGCAGGAAGTCCTGGAAATACTGGATCATCTGGAGCTAATGGAGCTCTTGGTCCACCAGGTCCAGCTGGAAGCATCGGAACACCTGGTGTAGTCGGGCCTGCAGGGCCTTCTGGTGTCCCATCAAGTGTCATTGGTGCTACAGGAGGTACAGGATCACCTGGAGTACCCGGTACTGCTGGAGATCCAGGTCTGCCCGGTTCTTTAGGAAATACAGGTCCAGCTGGACCAGCAGGGGGAATTGGTCAACAGGGTCCCCCTGGACCTCCTGGAGGGTCTAACACGGGAGGAGGAGGCATTGGAGACACGGGGGAGACGGGAAAGCAAGGTGGGACGGGAGGGTTTGGCTTCCCTGGAAGAACTGGGGCGACGGGTATTGTTGGTCCTAAGGGCGACACGGGAGTAGTAGGACCTAGAGGACCTTTGGGACCAACAGGGGCGTCGGGTACACGAGGACCTATCGGTGTTCCAGGTGCCTCTGGTAGCCCTGGTCCAAATGGTGGTCTTGGTGCACCTGGTAAGCTTCTTGGAGTATTGATTTTGATTTTAGTTGCAATATTAGTTTGTGCCTGATATTATAAATTTTATCAATTAATGGTTTGAACAATGAATAAACAACCTCATTGTTTGAATTGGTGAATTAAAACACTAAAGCCTAAGAGTGTATTGAATTTGGTTAAAGAACAGAACAAGATACCAAATTCTTTACTCCACTGATCTCTCATGATTAACTTTCTTCTTAATAAACCTTCTATCCCTGGCATGTAATTTTATGTTTAATTCAGCCATCAAATTTAGGAAGTTATAAAACTCCCTTGCGTACTTTCTTTAGGTACCGCTGGTGGTGTTGGTGCAACTGGAGACCAAGGATTCCAGGGTCCAGCGGGACCTGCTGGGACCTCTGGAACAGACGGATCTGGCAGTAAGGGGCAGACTGGCTTAACAGGGGCTGCTGGCGGTAAGGGTGCACCCGGAGCATCAGGAAATTCAGGTCCAACGGGTGCAACGGGGGATCGAGGAGCGGTAGGTGGGGCAGGCGCTACTGGATCTTCCGGGCCTGCAGGGCCGACTGGGGCAACTGGTGCTATAGGGCCTGTAGGCAGCACTGGGGCAGCAGGTAGGCTGAATGCAGTGTTTTATAATTTATGTTAATTAATTGTATTATCAAATTTGTTATTGACGCTATTTCACAAATGAAGTAGTTACATAGTGTTAATAAAATAATAATGATGTCAATAAAATAATAATGATGTGCCTTCGATGTGATAGGAATCAAAAATCAATAATTCTATAAATTATGATTCATGAAATTATTTGAAGAAGAACTTTAGTTTTTTTGTGACGTCACTAACTTAGGCCTAATATTTTCAATGACAACCTTCTTGATTATGACATCACAGACAAATTATGTGTTATAGGTTACATGTTTTTTTTAAAATGTATTAATTTAGATTGTAATGCAGCATGGTAGACTTTTCATAGAGTGCTAATGCTTCAGTGTTTTGTACAAAGAAAATTGTAAAGTTAAACATATCTGCAATATAATTTATAATTAATCTTGTTTATCAAATCGCTAGTTAAAAAATATATATTTGATTAGGTATTGTTATGATTGATTGGAATGTAAAATTTGCTGCTCAAAAAATGTAAATCTTAACTTAGATATCTTAAAGTGTGAGTATATTACTTATTAGGATCGTCTGGAGCTAATGGAGCAACAGGTCCCGTGGGAGTGGCTGGACCTATTGGACTCCCTGGAGTTGGGGGACCTAAAGGACCTGCAGGAGCATCAGGCACACCTGGTGCTAGCGGAGCTAATGGAGCGCCGGGTGGTCCTGGAGCACCAGGAGCATCTGGCCCAGCGGGCTCGAATGGTAACTCTGGAGCGAATGGAGCACCTGGTGTTATTGGAACAGCAGGCCCTAATGGCACACCTGGTGCTGTTGGACCTAAAGGAAGCCCCGGTGTGGATGGATCATCAGGACTTCAAGGTGGAACAGGACAATCTGGTGTCCCCGGTATTACTGGGGCTACTGGCGTTAACGGTCCCCTAGGGCCGACTGGAAGTACAGGAGTGAGTGGCCCTGATGGACCTACTGGAGCCGATGGGAACACTGGAGGTAGAGGGTCCCCAGGAGGTGTCGGGGCAAGCGGCACGCCTGGTACACCTGGCGCCACAGGACCCTTAGGAAATACAGGAATTATAGGACCAGTAGGAGGCCCAGGGGCGACGGGTTCCACTGGTCTGCAAGGAACAGGGGGCGCAGTAGGGCCTGCGGGTGGCACTGGCTTACCAGGGGCAAGTGGGGCAATTGGTGCTAGTGGAGCATCAGGTCCCATTGGTGCCACAGGCTCAAGTGGTAATCCTGGCTCGCCAGGAGCATCGGGCACAGTGGGTAAACCAGGCAGTTCTGGAGTTGGAGGTGTTGTTGGTACAGCAGGTTTACCTGGTGTCACTGGGGGAACAGGTGCATCAGGACCAAGCGGTCCATCAGGAGCTACAGGCGGCACTGGCCCTATGGGGCCTACTGGTGCAGACGGTCCAGTTGGTCCCTTGGGACCAACGGGTGTTGGGGGTAGCACTGGTCCTCAAGGAACGAAGGGTTCTACAGGTCCTGCTGGCGCTGTGGGAAGTTCTGGACTGCCTGGGGTGACTGGGCCAGCTGGGGCCTCGGGACTTAATGGCGCTAGTGGCAGCCCAGGCGCATCGGGTCCTGCTGGGACCATCGGGGCAAGTGGACCTAATGGAGCGCCTGGCCCACAAGGTCCTCTAGGAGGTGTTGGAAATACAGGTCCAATGGGAGCTCCGGGTGCCTCTGGGCCTGCTGGAGCCTCTGGATTACCTGGAGGAGCTGGGAATACAGGCGCACCTGGAACACCGGGGGCATCAGGACCACAAGGAGCTGCTGGCGCTTCTGGAGCAAGTGGGCCTATTGGAGCTCCTGGAGCATCAGGATCCCTTGGGCCTGGTGGAGTAGCAGGTACAGCCGGTCCTGCTGGAACTCCTGGATCTGCTGGAGCTGCTGGACCTGTTGGAGCTACTGGAGTTGCCGGTGGGACGGGAACCGCTGGATCTACAGGTATTCCAGGCGGTCCTGGAGCGACTGGAAGTCTCGGACCTAATGGTCTACCAGGGGCAAGTGGAACGGCAGGGGCATCAGGACCCATCGGGGCAGCAGGGTCTCCGGGCATTGCAGGGCTGCCAGGACCTGCAGGAGCATCAGGGGCAAATGGCCCTCTAGGACCTGTGGGTAATACAGGAAGCTCAGGTCAGGCGGGGAGCCCTGGACTAATAGGAGCATCAGGACTTCAAGGGGGATTAGGTAAAGTAATTTATTTTTAATATGTAAATGTTAAAGAGCAATAAACTTGAAAAATAATTAATTTAATGAAGATTGATTTGAAAAATGTTCACATTAAGCTAATGAATTTATATACGCACTGTATTTGAATTAATTAATTCCTTATTTTACGATAATTTGCTCATAAATATGTTGAGCTACAAATAATTTTGCAATCAATTCTTAAATATTCTAAAATTACGGATTTCAGTAATGCTTGTAATACCTGCAAGTAACTTATACTATTTTTATAGGTGCACCAGGATCGATTGGTGCTCCTGGAGCTGCTGGTCCAGATGGAATCCTGGGTGGTACTGGAGCGTCGGGCAGTGTTGGTCCTCCAGGTCTCACAGGGGCCTCAGGATCAACAGGTCCGGCGGGACCTACAGGAGTTAATGGGGCGACAGGACCATTAGGACCTACTGGAGCTGCAGGAGCAACGGGACCAGCTGGTGCTGCTGGTACACCAGGTGCTGCTGGACCTGCAGGTGCGACTGGTGTAGCTGGTGCTCTTGGACCTATGGGTGCTTCTGGATCAGTTGGCCCAGCCGGTGCTTCGGGTGCTCCAGGAGTTACCGGAAGCGCAGGTGCTAGCGGTACACCGGGAGCAGGTGGTGCTCCTGGTGCTGTAGGTCCTGCTGGACCTCAGGGTGTTGCGGGGAGCGGCGGTGCTCCTGGTCAAGTTGGATCAACGGGTGGTACTGGAACAACGGGAGCAAATGGACTGCCGGGAGCACCTGGAATAGTTGGCGGGACAGGCAATCCTGGACTTAGTGGTCCAGCTGGAGCACCTGGTCAACCAGGTCTCGGGGGTATAACTGGTGCTACAGGGTCAAGCGGTGCATCCGGAAACTCTGGAGCGCCAGGAGCCACAGGACCATCAGGACCAACTGGGGCACTTGGAGCACCAGGTGTTCAAGGAGGATCAGGAGCAGCTGGTGCAACAGGAGGGACGGGACTTGCTGGTGCATCTGGGAGTCAGGGTGTTATCGGTGCACCGGGCTCAACGGGACCGATAGGTCCTGCAGGTGCTGCTGGAAGCAGTGGACCTATAGGTGCAACTGGGGGCACAGGGCTGCAGGGTGCAGCGGGATCACCTGGAGCATCTGGGACACCTGGAGCGTCTGGATCACCTGGTCAAAGTGGTCTTCAAGGAAGCCCTGGCAAGTTTTTTTTATTGTTTATTTTTTTTTAGTTATATTGATATAAACTATATATTTCTCTTAAGTATAAATTTATAATGCTGGTGTTTATAATATTACTATGTGTAATACTAACTGTTTAGTAATATATGTAATTATAGCAAATTTATGCTTTTCTATAAATGTTAGCTTTTTGATTTTTTAATCTTTAATTTTTATATTATATTATTGGGTATTGTAATCTTTTTTGCTACTTTAAGTTTTTTTTATAATTACATTAGTAGATTATTTATCTCTGTTTATTCACGACTACTCCTTTTTAAAGAACTTTTAATTTTTTTATAATATTGCAGAAAGTACATGATCTCATGATATACTTGTTATGTGTAATTAGGAAGTGCCGGACCACCTGGTGCTAGTGGTGCAGCTGGTCTTCCTGGTGCTTCTGGTGTACCTGGTGGAACTGGTTCCTCTGGATCAAGCGGTGGCGCAGGACCAGCAGGTGTTCCAGGTTTAACTGGGGCCCCTGGAGCCACAGGACCTCAAGGTTCTGCCGGCGGGTCGGGACCTGCTGGATCCAAGGGTCTAACCGGAGTAAACGGTGGACCCGGAGCATCTGGAGCACCGGGTCTACCAGGCGCCTCGGGCACACCGGGGTCAGCAGGACCTATTGGAGCACCTGGAGCTAAAGGACCAGGCGGGGTTATAGGAGCGACGGGTCAGCTTGGAGCGACGGGGGCTGCTGGACCTGCTGGGGTTCCTGGTGCCTCGGGTGCATCTGGACCGGCTGGAGTGGTGGGAGCTTCTGGTCAACCTGGACCTCAAGGAGTAATAGGTGAGGCATGATGACTATGTGATTTTTACTAGTTTATTTGCTTGCAATCAAATTTATAACTTATTATTTAATATGTATTGACTGACTTTGGATTAATAAATATTCTTTAGGCAATTGACATGTGCTGCAGGAATGTGCAGTGAAAATAAAACTATTTAGTGGCTGATTGATATATAGATTGTCAGCTACCAGAAATGAATACAAGAGTAATAAGTCCTGAATATTATCTGTAATACTATTCGATTTCTTTATTATTTGATTGATACTAATTGATTTCAATTCTGACAGGATCTACTGGAATGGTTGGACTCCAAGGTCCACTGGGATCTCCTGGAGCATCGGGAGCGTCTGGCAAGCCTGGAGCGTCTGGTCCACGCGGTGTAACCGGTGGAACTGGATCCAGTGGAGCAATCGGTCAACCTGGTATCACCGGATCAACTGGACCTGCTGGACCAACTGGAGTCCTGGGGCCAAGTGGACAAACGGGCCCAGCCGGAGCCCCAGGTTCCATGGGGCCAGTGGGGGCTACTGGTTTAATTGGAGTTGTGGGAACTACTGGATCAACTGGGCCAGCGGGAGCTCCGGGGGCTTCTGGAGCTGTGGGACCTGCCGGAACAAATGGAGCAACAGGTGCATCAGGTGCAGCTGGATTACCTGGCGCTTCGGGTACTTCTGGTGCACCGGGTGTTGCTGGAACACCTGGCGCTACTGGACCAATTGGTAGGATGAGATTTATATTTTTAAAAAAATTTAAATTCATTATTAATTTTTTTGCGAGAATAATTTCATGAGGCTCTATATTAATTGTATAGTATAGTACTAAAGTTCAGCAAATGATGCAGTATGTTTATCATATTTCTTGTAAATAACCACATCAAACTATCATTAATATTGAATCCTGTTTGAATTGCTAGGTGCCACTGGTGCTAACGGTGTATCCGGTCCTCTCGGTGCTACGGGTGCTAGCGGGCCTAAGGGTACAACTGGAGGGACCGGAGCCAGCGGCCCTGACGGTCAAGTTGGAACCCCTGGGTCTACAGGACCAATGGGACCTACGGGCGCTCTGGGACCAGCTGGTGGTACCGGACAAATTGGTGCGACAGGACCTGCTGGTATCTTAGGTGCTAGCGGTGCAGCTGGTGGAACCGGTAACACCGGGGCGCAGGGTGCAACGGGTCCGGCGGGTGCTTCTGGTCCTCAGGGTGCCGCGGGAGGTCCCGGGGTGGTGGGTGCGTCGGGGAGCGTAGGACCTAGTGGAGTTGTTGGAGCAAGTGGAGCTTCGGGACAGCCGGGGAGTCCAGGATCGTCTGGAGCTCCTGGTATGTTGATATTATAATTATTTGCTTAGTATATACGAGTATGATATTATATTAGCATAGACAACTCAGATATTTTATTTTTAAGAAGACTAAATATCATTTTTATATTTAATAGGCAATAGTAATTAATTAGTACATTTTTTATTTGCTTTATTTGTACTATATTATTGGATTTTTTATCTCGACTTGATGGTTAATAGTCTCGTACATATTTAATTACATATGTTTATTTTGTGAACATTTATATTATTATATAAATGTGCCCATTAAACAAGGTGCATTAAAATAGAAATTATAGGATACATAATTAAATTTAGCCTTATAGAATCGTTACATATTCCAAGTTTTTATTTTAAATAGATTATAATTAGGGATGTTATTTAAATTGAGCAATTACACAGAAGTAAAATACAGAAGGCCTGTGACAAGAAAATCTAATTTATATTTATCCAACAATCATCAATTTTCTATATATGTAAAATGCATTTTGTTAACATATTAACGGCGAAAAACTATAAATATTTAGCTATTAAATATTTAAATTATAATTGTTTGTCTCTCATTACAGGTGTTAGCGGCCCGGCAGGTGCTCCTGGCATCCCAGGCACAGGTGGAAGCACTGGTTCATCAGGTATACCTGGCCCACCTGGTCCCGCTGGAGCATCAGGGACTCCGGGAGGAAGTGGAGCACCAGGACCTGTGGGCAGCACTGGAGTTATAGGAGTTCCAGGTGGAACAGGACTTCCAGGACCAGCTGGATCATCAGGTGCACCAGGAGGATCTGGACCTCAAGGACCACAAGGCCAAAATGGTGCTTCGGGCGGCCCAGGTTCTACCGGACAACCCGGAGCTCAAGGAGCAACGGGTCCCCAGGGTCTGCAAGGAGGATCCGGTGCTGTTGGATTGCCAGGTGCTTCGGGTGTTGCAGGTACAGGTGGGCCAGCAGGTGCGACGGGTTTATCTGGTTCTAGTGGTGCACCAGGTGCTTCAGGTGTTCCCGGGCCACAAGGTGCTACAGGGTTAATTGGAGCAAGTGGTGTTATTGGTGCTTCTGGATTGCAGGGGACGGGTGGTGCATTTGGATCAACTGGTTTTACTGGAGCACCAGGTGCTCAAGGTGCTAGCGGTGCTGTTGGACCTGTGGGAAATACAGGCAAGTTTTATATTTATGAAGTGTTATAATGAGAATGATTATATTTAGTCTCATATTTTAAATTTATTAATTACTATAGAGTTTTTATAATTATCACACGAGATGTATAAGTTCTTATAACTTATAATAGTCTTGAAAATAAATGCTTTTATAAAAACTAAATAAAAATAAAAATAAGTTTTAATAAAAACTTTTAAATGATTTATAAATGAAATTAGAGTTGTTTAGATGCATCTAAAGCAAATCAATTTAGTTAGAATGTTTTTCTACACAGGTAGTGCCGGTCAAGCCGGTGCGCCAGGATCGGCAGGGGGACCAGGTATTGTAGGGGCCAGTGGTGTCCCTGGTTCCGTCGGGGCTTCAGGGCCTGCGGGTCCACAAGGTTCACGTGGTCCAACCGGTGCTACAGGTGCACTTGGTGCTTCAGGTTCATCCGGACTGCCCGGTGCTGCAGGGCCAACTGGTCCCACGGGTGTGGCTGGTGCTACGGGTGTGGTAGGTGCTGGGGGACCATCCGGTGTCATTGGGCTCCCTGGAAGCACTGGATCTAATGGAGTCGCTGGGTCACCTGGACCAGCAGGACCTGCTGGACCTGTGGGACCTGCTGGTCAACCGGGAACTGCAGGGCAGCCTGGATCTCCTGGAGCTGCTGGTCCTGCTGGGGTGATTGGAGCATCAGGGGCAGCTGGACCTCAAGGTGTGGTTGGAGCTAGTGGAGCAGCTGGAGCTCCTGGACAGCCAGGACTTGCTGGAGCTACTGGAGCTTCGGGATCTCTTGGTCCTCAAGGAGCTCCTGGAGTGACAGGTTCTTTGGGATCATCAGGTAAAATATTTGAAATATTGACTTTGGTTAAATATGTCAATTGTATCTAAACACAGCTTACAACATTAACTTTATAATGACCTTGGTTTGTGGTGACTTAGCATTTTATAAATAGACGTTTTGTGCCTTTAAGCAATTGGCAAAATGAGTAAAATTGTAAAATGATGCTTTTGTGGTATAACGCTCTGTTATTTTAACGTTACCAGGTGCGCCTGGATTGACTGGACCCGCTGGGGCACCAGGACAGACAGGCCCTCAGGGAAACCCAGGGGCATCAGGGCCAGCAGGACCCAATGGAGCACCAGGATCTTCTGGGGCTCTCGGTTTGCCCGGATCTACAGGATCAAGTGGCCTACCAGGATCTCCTGGAGCTTCTGGAGCTCCGGGAGCAAGTGGCAGCCCTGGATTACCAGGAGCATCGGGTTTGTGGATTGATTTTTAGTAAAATAATATTTGATTTTATTTATTGTTGCTTAAACTATGTTTATCAAGTATGATTTAAATCATTTATCATGTAGAAAGTATTTGTAATTTTTACTAATCATAAAGTTGTATTGAAGTTTTAATTCAAAAACCTGTTAACTATGCATAACTACAATCTTTTCAACAATTTATATTTAAGAATCAGTATCTTTAACTCATTGTTTTTATTGTTTTTAATTTACTGTTTATTTATCTGTAGGATCTACTGGACCAAGAGGTAACAGCGGAGCTACAGGTCTGGCAGGAGGTCCAGGGGCGTCTGGTGCGGCTGGGCCTTCGGGTCAGGCTGGACCCACAGGTGCTGCTGGTGGACCTGGAGCGAGTGGATCCCCCGGACTCGCTGGACCAAATGGAGCACCAGGATCAAGTGGATTACAAGGCAGCACTGGTCAGATTGGTCCAGTTGGAGCGTCCGGGACACCTGGAGCTAGTGGAGCTCCTGGATCTCCAGGACCTATAGGTCCAACTGGAAATACTGGGGGTCCTGGACAGGCGGGAGCAGCAGGATCTGTCGGTGCTCCTGGTGCCAGTGGAGCACCGGGTGCTGCTGGTCCAAATGGCCCAGCTGGTACTGTTGGAAATACCGGAGCACCTGGAAAATCAGGTAGGAAATGAGTTTATTTAGAATAATTATTGTTGATATATTGTTGTTATATTTTGTGATTGATTCCTTGGCTTGAGATTCTGTTCTTTGTTCTTTTTTTAAATTTAAATTGGTGACTATTTAAATTATCTAACAGATCATTTATGTCATAAAATTAACCAATATCATTCTGTTATTTAAAAAGCCAATGATAACACTGGGCAACAAATTTTAACTTTTTCTCTGTTACGAGCATAAAAGTCACTTTCCTATATGTAGTTTGGTATGCTGAATATGAAAATAGGCTTAAAAATTATGAGTTAGCTACGGTTTCCAAGATATGTGCAATTTTATAATTACACGTATCCCATGTAAAACAATAATGCATAATGCTCGAGTACGCATACTGCTGTCCGTCATCACTTCAGCTAAAGGCGTCTCTTCTTAGCCAGTCTCTTGTACACAAGTCTTAGAGAGTCTCACTACTGTCCACCAATAATCTGCTAACATAACTGAACTCCATTTCCCCTGATAACAATTTTCCATTTCCGCGATGATCTGGTGAAAGAGTTCACAATATTCATCGCTGAGTGAGTGCACCGCAGTTTTCCGGGAACAAGTCCAGGTGAGAATGTACAAAGTAAATCTTTAACAACCTAGACATATTGCAGCCCAATTTCTGATACGCAACCAACAGGTCCTCCACTATTTACTTGTACTTGTGTCTTGGTGTTTCCGAGGAAGTTGT
>JAQIXG010001546.1:0-21499 GCA_034700105.1 Oconnorella tubifera
TAATATTTTATTCTTTAGCATAAGGGAAGATCTGAATATTCATCGTCAGAATCAGAGAGTGAGGGCAGTCAGCAATTTGAAGACAGATCTCGAAACAGCTCTTCTCAGCGCAGTAAGACCTATTTAGAGCTAAATTATCCAATTTCAGTTGTTTTATTCAACTTAATTTAGTTCATACGAATAAATTTCATGAATGATTTTCATTGATAAACTCTACCAATTGGTGTTAGTTTATTACTTTATTAACTCTTTTATATTAAAATTACGCAAAGTTAAGCATACTTGATTCAGTCATATCACTCTATCTGATAAAATGCTGCAAACATTATATGAAGGCCTATACGAAACAAGTCATTACTATCTATTACAGATTATATATACTATATATTAATAAATGCCAGTATATAATACTGTAAATATAGATATATATTTCTAGGCCAATATGATAAATTGACTGCTATGCCTGACGCATAGTCCATATAATACAGTCTTTTGATCCTTCATGACGTTAAACGTAACCTTAATATATGTTGATTTTGAATGTTTGAATAATGAATGAAGCTAAGTTCATTCAATATTTTATGACTAGATATTTAGTAATTAAACTATATAACTTACTTAATTAAAATCAAATTAACTTAAGTAGACAGATAGACAATGAAAAGAGTTTAAGTTCAATCATTTATGATAGCTAAATGAATAAATTTCGTTAAATGAATAAAGTATTAATTGAATTTGTATTAGTAATTTTTAAAACGTCACATCACTAGTTTTATCTTTATACAGAATCATCGAACAAAAGTGAAAAAAGTTACAAGTCCTTCTCAGTCTCTAAACACAGCGATAAAACGGAATCAAATGACGATATTAGTGAAAAAGAAAATAAAGACAGAAAACACAACAAAAATAATGCAAACAAAGCCCCAAGTGTTGCATCAAACAACGGAAATGATTCCGTGAGAGCTAGTGGATCAGGCGCAACAATCACAAAAGATCGTAAATCTGTTGGATCCTCCTCCATAGCCAGTAGTAAAACAACCGGTAGAAGTTTCTCATTTGGAAAAAAAGCCAAGCGCGGTAGCTCAATCCCCAGCGAGAAAAATAACAAACTACGCGCTGCATCGAAAAGAAGCAATTCATCATCAGTTTCAAAAGGAAATAGTAAAAGTAGAGATTCCCAACTCAGCAAGAAAGATGAGAAAACTGCAAATAATCGTAGTTCATCTAAAAGTTCTGAAATCGTAAATGATAGACAACATGAAGCTGCCGCGGCAATTGCAGTTGCTAATGCTATAGCGTCAGCTTCCGCGATATTAGAAAAAGAAAACGATAATAAGAATAAAGTCGAAGATTTTGTTGATAAAAAAGGTAGCAGAAGTTTGAGTTCTAGTTCATTTTCTAGTAGCGTTAAATCAGAAAATAAAGGTGTTGGTAATGAAGAAGATAAATATAATGTAGCTGATAATTCAAATAAAGTTGAAGAGATTGTTGAGAATAGGAGTGAAAGTTCGAGTTCTGATTCTAGTTCAAATTCATCGAGTAAATCTGAAACCAGTGGTAATAGCAAAGGAAATTTAGTTGGAATGAGTGATAAAAGAGGAGAAGGATTCAATCCAGATGAACCTAGTACAAGCCAGTATGGACTGGATACTGTAGTTAAAACACCCAGTGAAACCAGGAGAAGTTCTAAGGATAGCGACAGAACAAACTCAAATGTTACCAGCAGAAAAAGCTCTCAGGATAAAACCAGAAGAACCTCTAAAGATAGCAGCGCAAAAATGTCACGTGATAATGATGTAATCCAGGAAGATTACGGTGAAAAACGCTCGCGGGATAACAGTCGAAGAAGTTCTAAAGTTTCAGAAGATAAAGGAGAAGATTCAAAGGGTAACAGTCGCAGAAGTTCTAAAGATGAAAAAGTTTCAAAAGAAAATAATGGAAAAGATTCGAAGGGTAACAGTCGAAGAGGTTCTAAAATCTCAAACGATTCTACAGTATCAAGAAGTAGCATCAAGTCTGAGAATGAAAATCAAGGATCAGAAACATACGCGGATAAGTTGCTAAATCAATGGGGGGCTAATTCGGAACAGGGGAAAGATTCCGCGGGTATTGCGGGACATTCTGTTACACCCAGTGGTAGTAAATCAGTAGTAGGGCAAAGTGAAGAGAATGATGTGAAGAAGAAAGATGAGGATGATGATGAAGAGTCGTCGTTAACTTCGACTGATAGTTCAGATGTAAATGATAATGGGGTTACATTAGTTCAGGTTGGTGGTTTTCATTGAGTTATTTGAGTTACTTGTTATTTGCATCAATTTAATTAATAAATTAAATATTTATTTAATATACTAAAGAATGACGGTTGATTGTAACAGGCAGATTTGATTTATACTAGTTTTAAATTTATCTTGTTGTTTATTGGAATTAAAACAAACAAAGGTGAAAGGTCGGTCTATCTATCTATCTGTCGGTCTGTCTTTCCCTCTGTCTGTCTGTCTGTCTGTCGATGGTCGATCGATCTGTATTTGATTGTCTCTCTTTGTCTCTCTGTCCGTCTGTCTGTCTGTCTTCTGTCTGACAGACAAAAAGATAGACAAAGCCTCATTACTTTCTGGTTATGTTGAATCTTACATAAAATTATTGTAATAATTATTTGTGAACTGTTTCTCTCTAATTAAATCATATTTAAAATTGATTTATTTCATTGTGAATGTAATCAATTCTGTAAGATACTATATTATTTTATTTATTTTTCTAATTTTGATATTATTCTTATATTATTGGCTTTTTTTCGATGATTTTTTAAATATAATAATTTGAAATTCTATTTTAATTATTTAGCCTAAAACCACTTCTGTGATTCAAAATGAGAATCCGACAGTTTTGCATAACAATGCTTCATCACATGGGTAGTTAATTTATTTTAATATTTTATTATATCGTGGTTAAATTCTTTAATGACTGTAAAGTTTTGCAGCCAATCGAGCTTATTTTATATTTTATAAATTTGGTTTTTTCTTAGATATGTTTTTTGCTTTTTGCTGAGTAATCATAGCAATTTGAAATGCGCCTTCACTGGGATTTGAACCCACGACTGAGTGATTAGTATACAGAGCATCTACCAATTAAGCCATCACATTATTATATTTTCATTTATTTTAATATTATTTCAATTATATTTCCTGGAATGATTTAGAAATAAAGATGATGATGATGAAGAAGAAGATGAAGATTTCTGATGTATTCATCACAGACAAAAGGTGATGAAGCGTTCTAAAAGATTCACTTGATAATCATTTTGTGATGACAGAATGAAAAGTTTTATTTTAATTAATAAAATACTAACTAGTAATTAATATAATAGGCCTACTTACCTGTGCGTTGCTTAGCAATTGAAGTCAACAATGACAAGACAACAATTTATGTAAAAACACTTTTATTGTAAGTACTTATAGTCATTCGTGTATATGAGTTGTCGTGCAATGATTTTCTAATTCTGTGCAATGTAATTTATAACTATAATATAGCTTTTTTTCAATTCGTGAATTAATTTATATTAATTAAAAAATAAACTCCAATTATTTATTTATTTAGTAATTTAGAAGTAGTTAGATTTTGTTGTTTGTTTGTTCGTAAATATATATTTTGAAAGAATGCATAATACTTGTTTATCAAAAATTGTTTGTTTTTAGAGTAAAAATGGGGATAACCTAAATATTGACATCTTTGCAATCGTGTAAAGTTTTGATAATTTTAATAATTGACAGTAATTTTAAATTGATGTAGGCCCATATAATAATAATTTGATATAAATTTAATTTATAATATAGGCCAATTTCTTAGTACTTATGTATATTTCTTTTTATCATCGTTTTTTAAAATAAAAAAACGCATCATAAATTAATATTGTTAATTAAATAAGTGCAATGGTGTTGATTAAATATATATTTAAACTGCAATGATATTTAAAACAATATCATATCATCATTTTAATAACTATTATCTTTGTTGTCATATTAAATTTTAATAAACATATTTCTGCACTCTTGAATAAAAAATCTGTTTACAAACTGATTGAGTTGATATTTTTTTACAACTTTTTAAATCATGAAACGTATTCCATGGACATAAAAAAATACTAACTGAATAATACACCAAACACCACTTACAGGGCTCGAACCTGGACCCTGGGATTTTAAGTCCTACTCTCTAACAACTTTTCTAGCCTTCCTTATCAATCTAACTTAATTATTCTAAAGATCTAGTATTCTATTTCACTTTTCATCTCATTCAAAGAGACTATGTAAGAATTTCAATCTTGTTTTTCTTCTGTTTTTTCTTCACAAAAAGAATCTTTAAAGAAATAAGCGAAGTAACTATTATTATACATCCGACCTCCGACGTAGTGTATACCCTCTGCGTAAATGATACCTCGATGGGCCATCGACGTAGACACGTAGCACCCAGCTAACAGACAGAAAGAAACAACGTTACCGCAAAGAGCCGTTACGTTAACGTCTAAATACGCAACGGGATAACGTAACGAGATTGAGCTGATGGCGGATTTGAATCCATTGCAAACAAGTATCGCTCCGCAGTTGGCTGTGAAGAGAAAGAAGTTGTCAACAATGATCCTGTCTGAATCTCGAGTTAGTCTACCAAAAGAAAACTGATGTTTTAACCATGAACTTTTGTAGCAAAATAGAAGCATCTTTATAAGAGATGTTAAGAGTAATTGTAAATGAAAATTAGAATCAAATTCGTTTCTATATCTGCTTTGTAAAAAGATATGCATCATAAATAAATCGTTAGGCGTACTTGTTTTATTGTATTAAAGATTATATACATAATATAGAATTCTTATAAATGCTCTTATACATTTTTAAAATAGACCTCTCGACAGAGCTTAGATAAACCTTTACAATAGGCTCAAAATTTAATGATCATGCAACTATTTAGGAATATTATACAATAAAGTTTAGAAAATATTCATATTTAAAGTATGCATAATGCAGGATCATGCAGTTCAAATTTTGGAACTACGAGTTAACTCGTAGGTGGTGGTCACTGTGTTAAATAATTTACATAGCTCATCATTTGATTTTGTATCGATGCAATAAAACAAACTCTGAAGTTCATCATTTAATTAACAACTTATTAAATAACTGATCTTAAATGTATTTAATAACTTATTAAAGATAGGCCTAGTCCTACGTTACGTTTTCTATTTATAAATTAAACTTAAAGACATAAAAACCTTTGAGAGAACTGAGATATTTTTTCCTGTAATCGAATGCAAGTGAAGACCACAAAATATCCGAGTAAAAAGCAGATAAGAATTGAAAGAAAGAGAGATCGAGGTAAGAGACTCGATTCAAACAGAGACACTAGACTGACGCGATGTAACTGAATCAATGTACGAACACACATGGACGTAGCGATATCATCGCACTCGTCATACCTCATTGTTGCATTCTATAAAACGAGATAGATGATATAGGCCTAATATAGTCTGTTCAATGAATATTATCGCGTAATGGCAACATAAGTAAAACCGCAAAAATTAGGACCAAGATCACATGAAAGGTGATGGACTTTAACAGAATACTTAAAATTTGTACACAGTTTTATACTATTTTAATTAAATAAAGTCAAAAAGAAAAATTAAATAAATTGAATCTGTTGATTGATTTACTTACTGATCACTATATGTCACAAAATATTCACTTAATCATCAATTACCATTTTAAAAGCAGTATTTAATAAACAGTGATAGCTTATTAACAGAAGAACCTATAAACTGTTCAGTTGCAATTTTGTTTTAATGTATACAAAATATACCAGTTTAAAATCAATTATAAGCAAATAACAAACTAGATAATTGATCAAAATTACCTACTACCTAATTTCAGTGTTTAAGTTTTGACAGTTTTGAAAAATCTATAGACGAACAACAACCATACCGAAAGTTTTTCAAGAGTCAGTCTGGAAAACCAGGAGTACAAATCACCTCGTGTATCAATACTAAAACTAAATGGCAATGATGCAGTGTTATGATAGTACCCGAGTGAAATGAGCAAAATCCCTGATCCAACAGCAAAGATAAAAGATGACTTTGTTACATTGAGATCAAAGAAGAAAACCAACAACGAATACAGTTCATGAACCGCGCGTCGATGACAAACAAAGGCTATAGAAACAATGTAAACATACAGACGAGAGAAAGCGAAAAAGTGAACTGTATTTTGAGATTTTGATAATATCCTAAATTTCTCTTCGAAAAACGATAAATGCAGAGCAGAAATACCGAAGATAAATAAAAACATAGCTTCAACAAGAAGCATGAGCTTATTATCCGAGATCAGTAAATCGATCAAATTATCCGTGCTGCACCAGAAAAGCACACAAAGCGGCGTAAACAGAAAGAAATTCAACGATATATCGATAATAGAATATCGCGAGCGATAATCCAATTGAACCCAGCGATCGCGATAAGATCGAATAAGTGATTGAATGTCGTCTTGAAGTTGATCTGGTCGTAATCGCAAACTATTGATGGGATCCGATGTAGCTCGATGAAGTTCCTGCACGCAGACGTCCACGATGGCCTGACTGCCTCGGGCACTGAGGGAGTCCAGGGGGAGAGAGCTTCTCCAGGTCGATAGGGCGTGAAAGCCGTCGAGCAAGCTGCGGACACGTAGAGGAGAGCTCTGACGCTTAGAGTTGCGTCGTAAGCGAATTTCGCATGGCGTTTGACTGACGTCATTTGATGTAGTTTTGTTGTTGGTACAGTCTGAATCGTTTTCAATCATGACGTGTTTGTGTTTAGATCATTGAGTTGTGAGAATTCGAAAAAATGAATTAAGTTTCATTCACTTTGTATCTGCAAGTTAATAGCGTTGCCATTTATAATTAAAAAGTATATTTTAATATACTTATTCATGCATTAATCATTGTCATTCCAGTATATAACATATAGGTCTATATAGGCTAAATTGGCGGATTAAGGGAAGGGGCAGAAGTAAGCGATTTTCCGTCTGAAATTTTCTTTGATTTTGATTTGTAATTTAATTTAAGTGAAAATGTGACTGAGAAATCGCATGGAAAGAAAGATATAAATAAATATCATCAGTAATTTTACATTCAATCAAACCTCGAGTAGGCCTATTTAACAGCAATTCGTTTTCTTATATTTACATATAGATTACGTCTATAGTATTTAGATATATTAAGCAGAATATCATATCAGTTTAAAAACTTAGTATTACGGAACATGCATTTTTGTTATGCATGAAAGTTTTAAAACCAAAAATTCAGTCTGCACTACAATATAAATAACATTAAATTTGCTAACATAGTTAAACTATTTCTTACATGAACTCGTTCTGTTCAACTTACAGAAATTTGATCTTCTAATTCTACCAACACTTAGTTTTCTGGTATGTATAAACAGGAGCAATTTATTTGATGGTTAATTGTTTATTCTACAAACGAATCTTGTGCCTACTTCAATTCTGCAGCAGAATTTATTTACTCGGTTAACTCGTTCAGGTACATCTTTCAACGTTTTCCTAGTTAATGATTTGTTGAGGTGTCGTAAATAAATTCGCCCGTGTTAGAATAATATCCGATCAACAATTTTACGATTTTGTGAAATAGTCTACAAACATCATAGCATGCATTGCTACATTTCAAATTAATAATTAAGTTTATTGAATATAGTAGGCGCTAATAAGCATAAATATTAAATCATAGATTATTTTGTGTCTGCTATGCGTATTAATTTTATATATGAATACAAAATTCTTCCACATTACGATTTTTAAACAAGATCATAAAACTGCGAAATCAAATATAACTATTAGAATCGTGCATTTTCAGTTTGGCATTGCAAATATTAGATAATTTTGTAATTTAAACGTTGTACTGCAGTCAATCTAAAAATTCAAGTCACTATTTTCTAATTATACTGTGTATATAAAACAATAATTTAATTAAGAAACTTTTATGCCAAAGTTAATAATAATCATTGAAGATTACAGATTAAAGAATAAACCAAAACGTTTATATGAATAAATAATTTTTAAGGCGGTCTACAATTTTGTAACATATAATTTTTTAAAGTTTATTTTTCTAATTATTTGGTTGGTGAAGAAACATTTGTATGCAGTTTATATTATCAGTAAAAGTACAGGCGCAGTAATCTTACATTCGCACTTTGACTATTCTTTTGCATAAAAATCTGCAACAAGTTGGTGTTCATTGCTTATTGATAGTCTCAACCTGTAGATAATTAATGTGTGTTAAAAAGGTTATACGAATTTTGACTAGCATCCATCATCGTTCTTTTGCTACGTCTGGGTTTTATTTACTTCGGTATTTAGTGGTTTTATCTTATAATCAAACAAGTGTGTATCTGGAGTAAATAGTTCAGCAGAAACACAGTAAAAAGTTTTCTTATACAATTTAAAAAGATTATAACTTAAAAAGATTAAAAATATATCTTACTTTACAGTTTTAATCATTTTAAATTGAATAATTAAAAGACAATCTTTATAAGTATCTCGCGATATGATGAGAATATCTTCAGCGATTATGCTCCAAAAGCCTCTAATAATAGTGTAATTGCTATTTTAAAGATGAACATTTAATATTGAGTATAACTGTGTAAGCCTTTCAATGATTATAAGTAAGCATAAAAGTAAAGCATTTAAGTAAAGCAGAGGCCTACGCTAACCTTAAATTATATTATTTCAAATTAATCAAACATTAAGCTTATACGTTAACATTATATATTATAAAAGATGTCGATTTAAAACGCAGTAATCTAATTAAACATCTTACTAAACGGTGCAGTAAGTTTATAAAATACTACAAATGACATTAATTTAATAACTAATAAATTTTACATCAATTTTAACTTAACTTAAATGTTAGTAAATTTTAAGTTGATGAAAATATAAAACGAAAATATAAACTAAATCGTTCAAAAACTATAATTTTTAGGCTTAATCTGAACTTGAACTAAACGAGAAATAACAAGACTTTATGTCTGCTTATATATCCTGCGAATATTGTAAATAACATTTGCTTTTAATGCTTCAATACACGTCTAGTTATATCTAGATGAAGAATCGCTTTCTGCTACTGCTCTGGTTTCAAATTACCCCGAGCTGCGAGCTAATCATTTTCTTTGGCCCAAATAGATAAGACTTTCTATGATATGTTGCTGCATCTATTTCACACAGCCAAGTTTATCTGCAGTAAAGTTTTCTAGTACTGCATTTTGATCGTTAAATATTACAGCATCTTTTTTACTAGTCCATTTTACTATATACAATTATTAACACTAGTACTCCATTCACTCTGGTACAGCGGTTCCCAACCGTTCTGATGCTGTGACCCCTTGATAACATTGGCCAAGTTGTGGCGACCCCAATGATAAAATTTTAAAATTGTGGCGATCCCAACACAACGATTTGTTATATTTTATGTTCAATATTTTTTAAATGAGTATGCAAATGAATAAAATTTTGAACTTTACATTTAAGCGTGTATTGAGCAATGTATATTGCATGTAAATTGCACAAAAACGCGTTTTTTATTTAAAAAATTAATTCTCAGAAGGTCTTAGGTGACCCCTAACAAACTGTCGCGACCCCAGTTGGGGTCACGACCCACAGGTTTGGAACCGCTGCTCTAGTACAAAGCTCCAATTACAAGCTCCAATAAAAGAGTTCATCGTGTTTTGTAAAATATTGAAAAAAAATCTTCATAAATCGAATATACTTTAACTAATTGTTGCGACTTTATTACTGAAATTGATGGATATTCTTGTAATAATTGACCGCTATATACACTCTATAGACCATACATTAAGAGTGCACAATATACTTTCAAAATAACTTTCAGCACTAGTATATTACACTATTTTCAAATTTTAATTTGTTTTCATATATCATAGATTTACACTAGATTTACATTAGTTTTGATTATGTCATATATGCCTATAAAGAAAGCCTACGGCCACTTCCATTAAATTAAATTAAATTAAATCAATTATTGATTTTACAAACCTGAATTAATACGAAAATGTTGGAACTTCATAATAATTACATTGTCTATTTATCTTTTTAAATACAAATTGTATTTTTTACCAAATGTCTGCGCATCAATGAATTTCCTTACACATAAAATAGTAAAATAAAAAGCTTTTAATCAAAGATTGATCGATGCAAAAGTATACATCTTAAGTAGTCTATTCTTAAGTAATTTGTTTAGTTCATTTTAATTGTCATATTTTTACTTTCATGTGATTTCCTTTTCTTTGAATTGATATAGTGATTGACTGTTTTTGTGTTGCGGTATACACGTTTATTGTTTTAATGAAAGTATTTGTACACTGGCTTCAGGTCTATTTGATGCTCAATATTTTTATCCAAATAACTAACACAGGCCAATATAGACGGGTATACAATCACTGTATATTTTTAATTTTTTTAGTTTAATACCCCCTCCCCCTCCCATACATTTTTCCACTAAATAATAATAATTAGAAAAACAAGACGGTCACAATTTAAACCGTAACAGATTGTAATTCATGCAACTTATTGTAAAGCGTCACTTATATACTGCATGTTATAACGTCTGTTACACCTACACAGCCATTATAGAATAAAACAAGTTAATGTATTTAAGGTGACGATTATTATTATTGGCCTACTCGTAATATATTTCTTGCAGATATTCGGCATTTATAGGCCTAAATAGATTTAATAGGATCAGCTTTATTTAGTAGACCAATAAAGTTTAATTTCCAGAAAAGGATAATACAATGTTATTACTCGGTATTATTGAGTATTATTATCGGAATTAATTCTAGTTTATACGCGTTATCTAGAATCAACTATATGTTATGATTACATAAATTTGCAGATATGGCCTACAATCGGAGTGAGATGGGGAAGTGGGGGGGGGGGGGGGGAGGGGGCAGATTTACATTTTTCACAACTTGGAATATTGTTTATATAAAAATATCGTCATTGAATTATCATTTAAACAAAATACCTAAAAGAATTATCAAAGTAACGAAGAATGAGTTTATCCGCACTGTTTTACAACTAAGAATAGTGTGTTTTGCATCTATTATTGTAGTATACGGATTTGACAATTTTACCCCTCGTCCCTCGCTGCATAAACAATCCTGACTATTTCATGACTGGTATTAGATTGAGTGGTGATCTTTGTTTGTTCCTGGCAAACTCGTAAAAGCAACTCAAGTATTTCAGTCAACAAGAATTTTTACTTAAGCTAGATTTGCACTATTCTAATTTTGTAATCATCGCGTCACTTTTTATCGTAAATATTTACTATTAAAACGCAAAATAACAGTCATATTATCATTTGTTGGTAAGACTTATACTGTGTTTTATGTGTATTTAGTATATAGGTCTACTTATACTTTTTGTAGCATTTTGCTATCGAATGAAGCATCTTGCTGAAGGGTGTACACTATAGAGAAAGGATGCATCAGATTCGAACCATGAACAGATCGTTTTAAATTCAAACTCTCCACCATTGTGTCAGAGGTCTTCAACAAAGTCAGCTTAAAATAAAATATAGATTTACTAGATCACATATAAATATGTAAATATGTAAAAATGATCACATGTAAATATAGATTTACTACATTAATGAATTCATGCATGGTCAATTTATTGGATGTTTAGATCACAACCCATCAATCTGTTGCGATTAGATTTTCTAGACCCGAATATATTTTCAAAACTTTCGATCCTTTTTAGATCCGAATGGTGAAGCACTAATACTTAGCAATAAATGGAATCGATGAAAAGAAAACTAGTCGTATTAATCAGGCGACAAAAATTTGGATATATGAACGGGGCTTTAATTAATTTTTTTTGTTTTATAGCCTAGAATTGTCATTAACTTAGACCAATGGTCAAGTGCTTGACTCGTTTATACAACAAAATATAGTCTACAGGTAGAAATTATAGTACGTTTATATATATGTACATGTAAAAAGAACATGCACAATTCGATTATATTGTATATAGGCCTACTTTAAAATAATGATACAAAATTACAGATGTCGATTAACGTTATAGGAAAATAATAAGCAACAGTAATTAATATAAATTTAAAGTTAAAGGATATAATTTTACGTCATAGCTTATCATTGCAACCGATATCATCATATGATAGTAACAGTTTAATAACTCGAGTAGGTATATGAAGATATTATGAAGTTACATTATATAAAATGTTATAGAAGAATAAAAGTAAAAGGATGCTAAATCAGAAAAGAGTGATCACTAAATTTACGCGCATACAATTTAACAAGCAAAATTTTATAGTTTTAAGTCGGTTAGCGTGTTGCTTGACAATGTTTTAAATGCGCTTTATTTCTTTACAAATAACGGCTCGTTGTATGCAGCGTCTTGACTCTAGAATAATTAGCAACTTTAGAAATAGACATTTTAACTACGCGATTATATGAACTTTTACGTTTATAAGTAAGCTCATGCTTTAAATTGGATTTTGCTATTTGGTTTTATTACAACAAGGATTAGATCCTTTTTAATTTCGTGTTTAGTTTACTCTGGCGATTATTTTCAAATACAATTTCTTCACGAACTGAACTTACATAATGTACAAATTAACTGACTGCGTGAAATTAATACTTTTACTGGCAACTACATTGTATCAATCTACACTGCAGCAAGATGGTAAAGTTATTTCAACTTTTAACTAAATATTTTTACACATTTTCGAACAGTTTCAATAGTCGCTCTTTTAAAAACGCAATCAAAAATTTGGCTCACTTTTAGCTTAAGGTTCAGTTTAGGGTAACGCCCTATAAAATTATTGAATTTTTGGGGGTCGCCACAAGAATCGTTATCCCCTTCTTAAATTAACTTAAAACTTAAAATCTTGACTTAAAAAATTACTACATTTTTAAGATTTTTTTTTTCATAAACTGTTCTTGATTCTTATATTTAAGTTACAATTGCTCATTGGCTGCACCCTTTAGCCTAAATCGGTCGATGAGATTTCTTTCAAGAAAGATAATCCAGACACTACAACATCTTTTGATTTGTATGATATGTATTTTATACAATGTAATGATTTTTTTACTGATTTGTATCAATATATATCTATAGGCTTAAATTGATGCACATTTTTAATTTTGAATGTTTAACTTTTGTCAACCAAAGTTTTATGTGACATACTTGTTCTAACTATTAACTTTCTGTATATGAATAAAATACTTTTGAATAACTCTTTAACTGTTTTTGTCATTAAAATATTGTTTGATCCTTTATTTATAGGATTAACTATATTGTTGGACATTTGAACATTGAACATTATATTTTTGTGCTTTGTCTATCAGTTCGGCTGCCCCCTGACATTGTGAAGGGCCCCCCGCCTAATGTTTTATTTCGAAGCGATGAGAGGGATCGGGTTTTAGAATGCGAATCTGTTGGAACTCCGACATTAAGGTTAGAATCTAGGCAAACGATCTCGTTTTTTACCGTTTGTCTGACACACTTATTAAATAATGATACAGTAGAATACCTCCGTTTCATATAGGCCTACTTTATTGTATATAAATAAAGTATCATTTTCTTTCTGTCAATTGTTTTACTTGAACTAAATTATTTTATTTTTAGTAATATTTTATTGTTGGAAATAAGTTGATTATTTCTAATATTATATAAAAATGAACATTTATTATTTTAAATTATTCGATACAAATATTTACTATTTTGTGGGCAGAATTTTTGCCCAGCACCGCAATATATAATTGAATTTGTTGGTTTTTAAGATAAAAATGAAATAAACTTATATTTATCTATTCATTTATCATTAAGTTAAATGAGGTCACTACAAAAACTAAATGTTGTAAACTTTCTCTTCATTTTTCAGTTACGAATGGAAAAAAGACGGCGCCACTTTAAACCAAAACACCGGCAACATCGTCCAGACCGGGTCCGGAGGGTCCATCAGGCTCCTTACCCTCTCCAGCTCGGACCAGGGGCGCTACCAATGCTTCGTCGGCAACCAGTACGGCATGGCCATGTCCATCAACTCTACCCTCCAAATGGCAGACTTGGCTTCCTTCACTGAGGCCAGCGTGCAGGATGTCTACGCCCCCGAGGGGCGGGGCTTTACTATACGCTGCGAAGGGGCCCCTGTGAGTGTCCCAGTGGCGACCTTCTCTTGGGCTCAAGTGACTAATCCTAAGGATGATCTGCCTATACCGATACTGTTGTCGAAAAGTTTGCAGATAGACAGCAGCGGTAGGTCGCGTTGTGCAAATTTTAGTATAATATTTTATATTTAAGTGAAATTAAAGGTAATATAAATATGAAATAGGAGTTTGAAAATGTATATATAAAATATAAAATTTTAGTATAATAATGTATATTTAAATATGAAATTTTAGTATAATAATGTAAAATTTAAGTGTAATAATGAAATTTAAGTATAATTATGTTAATAATGTTACTTATTATAAATTAGTACGAATTATTATTTTTGTATAACTGTTCTTAACAGTTTGACTTAATGATAAAGAAAAAATATGAAAACCACTACAAATTTATTTTAATAAATAAAGTTTAATTTGTCATAAATATTTGTAAATAATTCAATGAATATTTATTATATTTATGGTTTTTTCAGGCAACCTAATGTTTTCTGCAGTAACTAAAGAAGACGCATTGATTAATGATAAACTGTACAAATGCAATGTTTTTAATTCTTTCATTGATGTTACAAGGGGGGGCAGTTATACAAAACTTCATATATTACCAAGCAATGGAGGTATATTATATTCATTTTTCGTTGACAGAAAAATTATTATAAGAAATTGACCTATATTTCATAACAACTAATCTCTTTACATTCTATCAACTGTATTTTTATTTGCAGTACTTGTTTAAACTGTCTTTAACTGTTTTTGTACTTCCAATAAAATTTGTGTTCATTAAATTAAAAAAAAATTACAACTGATTAAATACAACATATTTACATAATGTATATTATGATCCATATAAAATATAGACATTTTACTATCTAATACAATTGACTAAGGTGTATCTGATCAACAAAATGACGTCAGTTAAACACGGTTCACACTAGGCGCTCTGTCGGGCGCTCTGTCGGGCACTCTGTCGTCGGGCACTCTGTCGGGCGCTCGATCGCAGGTGTGAATAGCTTCATGCTTACAGCAGTGTTCGTTTAGCTTCGTGGTTCGAGCACAAAAGTTGTGGGTCGAGCTCCGCGACTCGAGAAGAGAAACCTATTATATTATATTGCTATTATATACTGGAAAAATGTTTCCAGTATATAATAGCAATAAAATGTAAGGTTTTTATTTTTAAAAAATATATTAAATAATAAGAATGTCATATTATAAAACTGACACTGAATGTTTAATTCAGAAGATATAGAAAATATACATAACAATTCTGTTAAAATGATGCAGTAAATATAAGAATAATAGCATTTGGTTAATGCTACATTATAAACTATAATTTTTTGTAAGACATAAACAGTTTATTGATTTCAGTTGCCCCAGATTTCCCTCCTGCTGTCATGTTCTCCTCACCGGATGTAGTTATTGGTCTTGAAAATCAAACAGTCAGCTTTAGATGTTTCTTCACTGCCAAGTAATTGTATTTATTTTCTACCCTTGATTTATAGTAGTATAAGCAATTAAATCATTTTTACTATAAATCTTGCATACCTAAATCCTGTTGCCTAATCTTTTCTGTTATTTTCAGACCCGAGGCTGATATAAAATGGACAAAAGAAGTGGGGGCGTTGCCCTCTCAGCCCAGATGGGAGGTGCTGGCCTACGCCTCAGAGGCCAGGCTACATAACTTACTGCCTTCAGATGCTGGCAACTATATTTGTGAGGGTAGAAATACTCTCGGAGCAGCAAGAAAAGTCATTAAACTAGTCATTGAAGGTAGTTATTTACTTGTTTAATTACTCTAATTTTATTATTTATACACTTGCACTATACTTATACACTATACTATACTATAATAGTAATTCTACACTTATTCTACAATTCTACACAGTAATTCTGCAATTATCTACACTTATAAATGTAATTAATTCTACACTGATAATAGTAGTTTAGACTATTATTTTATACTTTATACTTTTTAATTTTTTAACTTTTGTCAATTGAATTTTTATTTAAAATACTAGCAAAACGTATTTTAAATAAAAATTGACTATTTTATAGTTCTAGATATAGATTTTTATTCAAATATAATGCTGATTGTATTTTGTTTATAACATGGATATTTAAATCAATGGCTCAAGCAACAAATTCTGTGAAATTTTATAAAAATAAATAAAAAATAGTTTGTTAGATAGTTATACAGCTGTGTGATTTGTTTTCTTTTCTGTTGGCAGTTATACATTAGTTAAATGACAATTTGTTAAATATTGAGTTATTTCGATTTTTCTTTTTATTCGACAACAATTTATTTATTTCAAAATTGTTTCTTTTACTATATCATTTCTTTCTAGCTGTTTCTTTATTCTGTAACTATATCTTTTTTCAATAAGAGTTTCTTATAATTATAATTTTTGTCTATTTATTTAATAGTGTTATCTTTTCTTAAATGATTTGTTTCATAGTCTCTCTGGCAGCCTCCCAGCATTTCCCATGTCTTTATAACATTGCATTTTATTATTTATATTATTTATGTTATTTATGTGGATATTATTTATATTATTTATATTGATATCATTTATTTCAATTATTTTATTTATATAGACATTGCTGGAAAATAAAATTTACAACTAATTTCATATATTATATATAAAAAATTATAATTATTATATTTTATTATATATTTATTGTTTATATATGGCTATTTATTCTGTAGCAACTCCTGTATTTGTAAACGTCATGGATCGAGTACACAGCACAAATGCTACAGAAGATGACACTGTGACAGTCACTTGTTCAGCACAGGCCATCCCCCCCGCCACGGTCACGTGGTACAAAAATACAACCAGACTAGTTGGTTGGTACTTTTTTTAATTCTTCTTTTTTTAAATTAAGAATCTTTTCAATGTCTTGTGTCTGACAAATGATTGGCGAACCACGTTTAGCTGAAATTAGATTTAAAACTAGTTTTAACTTAGATTTAAAGACTTTACAAATTGCTAACTCATTATTATTGAAGCTCTTTGGCAAGGTGGTAAACGTTAAACACCAGATTCGGATTCGAAACGTTCAGATTTAATTTTTGTGAAAGCTGACTATATCTCTAACTTACTGCGCCTTTTGATAAAGCGCTTGTATTAAAGTCTTCAACGTCATGTCAAGCTTTCATTAACAATTTATATGACATCATTATTTACAATAAATGATATCATTCATTGATCATAATCTTCGTTTGTAATTATAAACTTTGAGCTTTTATGAAATATTTACATTTCTTTGATATTGATACTTTAAGTATATTTGTTACCATTTTTGTTAATTTTTTGTTATTTGTTCAAATGAATTGTTAATTTGTCAGTTAGAAAAAAGCAATTTATTGCACAGCTTTGAGATAGAACCTCGTCATCAACTTAAATTAAATTAGATATAAAATTAAGCGATTAACTTATAGGTATTCTCTTTTTCACAGGAACTTCACTTCCCCCTAAATATCGTCTCAGCAGTGATGGAAAGAATTTAACTATAACCAGATTATGTAAAGTCAACTGTCCAGAAAGTGATTTAACAGTATTGCAATGCTTGGCGAGCAGCGTCCATGGTTCAGCATTCAGTCAAGGATATCTCAATGTACTAGGTACTCTATTTAGATAAAGATTTATATATTAAATTTTGTTTTAGATTTTGTTATAATTTGTTTATTGAACTTTCTTTAGGTAAGTTATGTACAAGCTCTTGTGATTTAGTTTCGTCTCCTGTAAACCGGTAGATTTTGGTTTCGAATTAAAAAAAATTAAACTCATAATATTGAAAAATATTGAAATTTATATATATTCAATATCATTATCATCTTTATTACATACAATTCTTAAATCGCTTAAACTTTCAAGTCACGTTTATTTCTAATTCAATTCTTTTACATTAAGTTTTAAATTTGTTAAATTTATATAGTTATCGTTTAGTTATTTATTGTTGTATCGTTATTTATTGTTTATCTATTTTTATTAATTCTTTTACAATTTTATTTCTTAATCTCAGTTCCGACCAAAATGTTAACCAGTTCAGAAACAGTCTACTATCAACAAGGACAAAATGCTACCTTTCCTTGTATGGCTGTATCTGATGACAGCACTGTTATAAGTTACAGCTGGTGGTATAAAGATATGCAAGTATATAACGATGATATAATACACATAGACGAGATGGACCATTCCTTGCGTATAAAGAACTCAAATAACAGTCAGTCGTCTCAGAATCGACTGGGGATTTATACTTGTGTAGCGGATACTGGATTCAGCAGAGCACAAGTTATGCATTATTACGAACAGAGTCCCTTGGGTGTGTGTGGTTACTTTTACTTAATTAATTAGCAGTTAACTAATATAAATATAAATTATTATAAGTGCAAGGTAAGGCAATTAGATTTCTTGTATAAAAATTTAGAATTATTTTTAAATGTCAGTTCTACAAACTGACATTTTATAATATTACACTTTGTCGATATTATTTTATTTACAAATTAACGCTATGATTTCGATATTAATTTCTTATATACTGTAATAGTTTGTATAAGAAACTTATGCACGAATATTAACAGTAAATAGTCAATAAAGTAAAATTGACTACTGAATTATTTTTTTCCCAATACGCAAAAAACAAATACTACTTGCTTTATAATTAACAGTTAACTTAATTAAGAAACAATTTCAACACGCTGTTCGTTATCTTTTCTTATAGCAAAAACGAGTGCAGCTGATTTATGGTGGATTGCAGTTATCATTGTTGTATTGTTTTTAATTTTGATCTTCATCCTGCTTTGCTATATCTGTATACAAAGAAATAAAGGAGACGCCTATCCTGGTATAGCCTAAACAATTTATTAACAAATTCTCTCTTTTACTTTTTAAATAACTTTTACAATCCAGCTTTTAACTGTAATAGCTGAAATTTCATAGAATAATGAAACATTCTATTATGAATAAATTTTTTTTTCAATAATTGCACTTTTTATTTTTCTTGTTATTGAATTTAATTTGTAATTCACTCATTTAATTCACTAATTTAATTCACTTATTTAATTTATATTTTTCTATTATAAAAAAAGAAAGCTTACTTCATGAAGCTCGTTTTATACAATTTCATAAATGATTGGTTTCAGATTCCTGAATTTATTGGCTTCTTTGAAACTGTAAATGATTTGTAAATTTGTAAAATGTCAAAATTTCAGTTGATGAGAAAGAACGAGGGAATGGGAACAATCCTGAGCAGGAATTATTGAAGGATGGATTTCATGATTACCAAAGACCTCCGTATGTATCCATAATCCAACTTGTAATCCAACTTAAAATTGAATTTATTTTCAGTTATTAATCATTAAATTAGACTGGAGTTTAACGGACGTTTTTTAAATAATTTTGAATAGAAGCCCCTTTGCAATTAATATACAATTTAATTCGTGATTTTGAACATGGAAAGCAATTATAACAATAATATACAATAACCTTTACATTATAGGTATTACAGATTTGTTTATATTTGAAAAACGTGAACTTAGTAATATAAAGTTGTTTGTAAAACTTATAATTTGTAATTTATGTTTTATTTAGAATGGGAATCATTTAATTAAACAAACTTCTTTCGATTTTTATAAATTATTTAAACAAATTATGCTTAATTCAGAAATTAGTTTAATTCCAGTTGATTTGCAATAAACAACAATACAATAAACTTAATGCTTCGAAAGAATTATGTCATTCATTTGTGACCATTATTAAGCTATGTTAATTACCCCTACTTACGACACTATACTTGTAAAATCGCACTCATTGCTAAACTCCAATCCTTTATATTTGACTCCTACGCGTAACCACTTTGCCATCAATTACTATTTAACCATCAGATTAAGTTATTTATTATATTGTTTAATTTTTATATATTTAATTATTATATTTATTTATTTGTATTTCCAGAGAGGGTAGTAAGTCACTGAGTTCTGATAGACTATCACTGTCAGGTTCTCTTGGACATATAAACAGCGAGGACGACTCGAGTCTTAACGCATATGCAGTCTCTGATGCTGGAAAATTTAAAGAAGATGGATCATTTATCGGGAAATATAACACAAAGCAGAATAAATCCAATCCTAATGTTTAGTTCTATATTATCTAAACACAGTATCTGCATCAGATTTACTATGAAAAAACTGAATATTATGAGCAGTACATGACATTTGTTTCAAGAATATATTTTATTAAGATATTGTTGTATTATTTAATGTGTTTGTTTGACGTAGTTTATTTTATTACGATGTTAGATTATAAGAATAATGATTAATAATGTAGCGTATTATATTTTTATTGTTTGTATACTTTGTTGTGTATTGTAAGATCTATTTAATAGAATTAAGAAAGCTGTTTGTGAAATATTGTGTTAGAATGAGTATTGTGTTTATTTTCAAAAAAATTATGTTATATGAATCTAATTAGTTTATAATCCTGTGCTCTTTCTATGTAGATAAAAACGACCCAGGAAATCACACCCCTCCCTCTACTAAACAACTTGATGCTTTCTTTAGTTATATTCACAAATTTAATATAAGCATAAAAAACAATACAAAAAGGATACCTAGGTGATATAACCAGAATGTAGAATTACTCAGAAATATGACAATTGCTAACATATCTCGCTATAATTACAATACTTGATGAATGAACCATGAACTGTATTTTTTTATTAATTATTAACTACAACTAATAAATAAAACATATAAAGTATGTATTATTTGTAATCTTATACTCTATGTATCTTTATTTCACACAAAAGTTTAGAAAATCTAAACTTTTCGCCTGAATATCGCGAGTAAAGAGAAATTTGCCAGCATTTTTGATATTATTTGCCTTTCTATAAAGTGGTGGTCAGGTCCACAAAAATTAAAAGCTGTCAAATGAGAGTCTAGTATCACATGACATAAATAATGAAATAAAATAAACAATTCAGCAGAATAGGAAAAAGATGAAAAGATTCGATTAACTAAAAAAATTCTCAAAGAACTGCTTTTTTGGAAATAATTGTACTGAAATAACGTCCCTGCAATTCTAGTATCACTAATCATTTTTCACTAAGCGGTCATTTTTTACTCAAAAATCATCACTTTCTACCTGATATACGAATAAAAAAAGTAATATTTTGGTAAATTCTCCAACCCCCCAACTTTTTTTTATCTCAACCCTGCCACTTCGGCCTCTCAACCCCCCCCCCCACCAACTTCGCCGGAAATGTCCA
>JAQIXG010001547.1:0-21495 GCA_034700105.1 Oconnorella tubifera
CACAAGTAGTACTATTATATATACACAAGTAGTACTATTATATATACACAAGTAGTACTATTATATATACACAAGTATTTTAATGGTTAAAATTTTTATTGCAAGAGTCGGTCATTATCCCATATCACTGTGAAGTTTCATCTCATTTTGTCCTCCTTTACATTATGCTTCAATTTAATGAAATTACTTCACTTTTATAATTGCCAGGAGATGGAGCAGCAGTCCTACTAAGAAGTCTACAACCAGTGGATGGACTGGACATCATGAAGACAGTCAGAGCTAGTAACAGCAAGTCAGCGGATAAAGGCAGCAAGCTCAAAGATCATCAGCTCTGTAATGGGCCGTCAAAACTAACGCAGGTTCTACTCTTAGCAAATTGATATAGTGAATAATTCTATTAAATGTCAATAAAATGAAACCCAGTAAGGCATACTATGAGGTTATGGGCACCATCAGTGGGAAAATATGTCTCAAAATTTCTATATTTTTATTTGCAGTCTTATTGGTATTTTAAATGTTTGTGCGTTTTTTTCAACATTTTATTTGCCATGCTTGTTCAAACCATTAACTTTCTGTATATTGTATATAATTCATTATTATTGAACAATTGTGAAGAATTAAAAATTAATGAAAAATTGAAGACTTTTAGTCTTTAAATGAATATAAATATGAAGAAAATAATAGCAAATGTGGTAAACAATGTGATTCAATATTGAATAGTAGGTATCTATCTATCTGTATCTATATATATATATATATATATTGCAGGCACTAGGAATAACAAAGGCAAATGGAAATCAAGTAGACCTGACAACTTGTGCTTACTTATGGATAGAAAATGAAGACGATATTCCTTCATCATCAATTGTAGCTTGCAGTAGGATAGGTATTGGTAATTATGCGGAAGAATGGACTTCAAAACCGCTCAGATTTTATATAGCCGAGAACAAATTTGTTAGCGTTAGAAACAAGCAGGCTGAACTAAAGCGCACCAATGATTAAAGAAATAAAAGTTTTTTATAGCTATGAATTATTAGGGTAAATGAATAGGAATTTCAACTGGTTTGAATGACACTTAAAACAATACTTTGCATTATATCTGTTATCTATACAAGTATATAAATAAGATCTATTATCTAAATCATTGTACTAGTTTTATCATCTAATTTATCAACATAAAACGCGTGCAATTACAATGATGAATTTATTTTCAAACATGAAAATCTATTAAATTCAACTTTTTAAAAATTCTAGTCCAACAACTCTACGTGTAGATCAGTTTAAGCGACAAGCACGCACGCCCCACCCACGGACTTGATCTTCTCCTCCGCTGAACGACTGAAGAACTTGGCCTTCACTATGACCGGCTGATTGGGCAAATGTCCTTTACCCAGAACCTTGTAGTAACCCTGCAAAACAAAACGATATTAGAAATGCATAAAAACCAAATGGTATAATTTGAAATAATATCAAAATAGCTTCATCATAATTCAAAGTTACGTAAATTTAGCAACAATTAATGACTCAATTCAATTATAAAATGAATGCAGAGCGGTAATTCAAAATTGTGATCTTATAAAGTAGCCCGATACAAGATACTCTTTGTTTGAAAGATAATATCTGCACATTGTATACATTTAGTTGTTAATTAATAATTTAATGGTAATACAATTAATTTAGTGGCAATACATTTAGTGGTATTTTGAGGATAATAACAAAAATTCATGGGTTTTGGCAAAGGCATGCAGTTTTGTATAATAATTTAAGCTAATACAGTAATTGAGAATGTAATTGAGCTTTGTTTTGACTGGTCTAATAATGACCACACTCAAAATGGCCACACTCAATCGTGTCAGTGATACACTGACACGATCAAGTTTAGTTTAATAATTTAACTTGCAATATCATGCTCGAGTTAAAGATATTGGCTCAACATCATCGATACAATATCTTTACCTCTCAGTCACTTACAAATAAATTTAAATAATCTGTAAATAAATTAAGTTTAAATCTATTTTCTTTAACATAAGATTCCCCTGTTACGCTAGTATACAGAAACATACGCAATCAGTATCAACTGATGCAAGCATTCTTAACTTAACATTGAACAAGTTTAATTATTTTATTTCTATCATATCTGATTTATTATATTTAATGCTTTATTAAAATTACTCGATTTGATTGCACGCATAAATCAGTCAGTTAACGAATTACTCTCGTGACCAAAATATATTTATTACTAGAAATATTTTTGGTAATTCATAAATATAGCGCGACTACTGAAGTGTAGTAACATATCGTATTAACACGTCACATAGATGAAGACGTGATAACATAGCGATGCAACACATTACTCTACACAGTTATAAACGCCAAACAAACAACAACAATGCAGGCTTGGAGCTGGACTGTGATTTTATCAAATAAAATAATCACAAGTAAACATGTGATCAATATCAACTTCACGTCCTGACAAAAATGAAACATAACCGTTTAGTACTCTAGCGAAAATGCATTATTAGATCTACTTAGAGATGCATAACAGATTCTATAGTATCAAAATAGAGTCCAATCTTAAAGACCTGCTAAGTTTATTGAAACTTCACAATATCTTTAGTAGTTCTAGATGTTTTTGCCATATGGATCAGATAATCCATATGGATCAGATCAATCAATAATTAATCAATAAAAGTTTAACGCCTGTTTAACCGTCTAGGGACGATGTCGCAGACGTCTCTCAGCATCAGGCCACACATGCTCCACCCAAGCAGTGAGGACAAACCGTCAACTGAGAGAGAAAACCATTTAGCCGGGAATTCAGTCCGTAAGGGAACAATTATAATAAATAGGTTGTGTAGGTAGAATTTGTCAGTTGTTAATGTTTGAATAAAATGCTACTGCTACGGTGACAATTGAATATAAGATCATGCTAAAGTCACAGAAATATAATGCAAGTCACAAAACTAACATAGTTCACCTGAATAATTAAAATCTATATTCATTTTTTAAGCATGATCTTATATTCAATCGTAACAATAGCAGTAGCATTTTATTCAAACATTACAATTGACAAATTATACCTATACAACCTATCTATTATCATTGTTCCCTTAGCATAGCATTATAAATTTATTATTAATAAGTAACATCAACTGATGATCATAATTTCAATCAGTTGACTTCCATAAGACTATGATAAATTCTACTCTATCAATATACATGTAATTGAGCTTTGTTTGGGACTGGTCTAAATAATGACCAGGCACAAAATGGCAGCTCAATAGTTTATCTACACAGTATAAAACGCCAGAATAACAACTAAAGACAATGTCAACCTGGAGCTGGACTGTGACACACTTACTACAACATTACCTCCCTATGTTTTTTACTACCTTTAATTTTTTAAACGTTTATCAACAAGATGTCCTTTCAATTGCCATCTTTTTCTAAACCATCTTGTTGCGAACAGCATTACAATCATATCACTAATACCAGAACTGAATGAGAAATATCCATATAATACTTCCAAGTTCATAATTTATATATCTCAGCAATAAGTTACATACAAAGCATATTGCATTCTAGAATAATTCACTAGAATAAAGTAAAATTTAACAACTACTCTCAAAAATTAATGTAATGTCATCATAATTAAATGTCACGAACTCACCGCCCTGACGACATCTATGACAGGAGCGACATCAGGTTTGGTCTGATACTGGACACGAGTCTGCTCGGACACCAAGGACCACAGTTTGTCCAGGTTCAGTGTCGGGCACCAGTACTTCTGTTGTGTCATATGAAAGTGACGCATACCGACCTTACCAAAGTAACCAGGATGGCTGGAAAACACACAGAAGCCTCCTTTTATTTCAATGGAAAGTCCTTTGATAACATTTTATTTAAAATACATCAAGTTAAGGTAATGTTTAATGTCAGTATTACTGAATTATATGAACAATGTCAAAGACATAGCTGTCAATATTAGCACAGGTCTACTAAAGGGTCTAGTTAGAGAAACAGTGAGCAATCCAGGATTCAAACCTGGACCTATCGAGTTCAAATCCAGCACTCCAACCACTTCTCTAATGGGCTTCGACAATGGCTATTACAGTAAAATGAATGTAACAAATAAACAAAGAACAAGATAATAACAAAATTAGATTCAAACATGTTGATCATATTCGCACTGATTTCAATTATAAGGCATGTAGTAGCATATCGTATTAACACGCCATATATATTGAGACGTGATAACATAGCGATGCAACACATTACTCTACACAGTTATAAACGCCAAACAAACAACAACAATGCAAGCTTGGAGCTGGACTGTGATCTTTAGTTTTGTATCAATAAATAATAATGAATAAGCCAAAATCTTTCTTTAATTTAACATCTAAAGAATAATATTGATATCACGCAATATATTTAATGCACATAAACTTTTTTTATTCATAACTGCGCTTAAAGCAACAACATTTTACAGAGGAAAATATCTGAAAAAATGTTTCAGAAGCCATAAAAAAAAAGATAATGATAATTAAATAAAAATTTATAATAAAATATTTAATATATCCATTGACTGATCAATATGAACCTGATTATCGACTTAAAAATATTACAAAAAAAATGAACAGAAATTTAAACTAGCACAAAAGATCCGCAATATTTACAAAGTGTAGACAAAACTGATTTCAACATGTAAATGAAAATTCTATAAACTAATTTAAACACTGTATACAATGTAGTAACATATCGTATTAACACGTCACATAGATGAAGACGTGATAACATAGCGATGCAACACATTACTCTACACAATTATAAACGCCAAACAAACAACAACAATGCAAGCTTGGAGCTGGACTGTGATTAGATTATAATCAAACACAAAGCCAATCATCAAATCATTACTGCTTAGAGACAAAACCTTTAAAGGCAGCATAAGGAAAGATTAAATATATTAAAACAGAAAATCAAAACAGATAAACCTATCAAAATGTTGAACTGAAACAGATGTATCGACATATCTATTTAATCTCTTTACAAATTTATATATACATTATTTGGACCACATTTTAAAGACTATATTGTAAGCAATATTCTGTATTACAAGTTGTATTTTTAAACGACATTTGTAGAACTTACTATTTGTCAAAGTTGATGCGATGATGATGCTGACCACCTGCATTACCGCGACCACCAGAGTGCTTGCGGTGTTTTCCTATATGTCATAAATAGTTAGTTTATTCATTTTCAAACCAAACACAAATTTAAATTATACGATCAATTGTAAAAGTGTAAATAAATGGTTCGAGAGGCTACTAGATAAGCAAACAATTTACTATCGAGCTTAAACAACATACACATATATGATTTAAATCTACAAACATACACTGTATACGATTAAGGAACAAATTTTACACAAATAATTGAAATAGAATTTCAATTAAAAAAGAGACAACGAACATCAACAAGGGTCAGAAAGAAGGGTTTTATTCACAAAACAACCTCTTAATAGACTAAGTTCTGTGCAGATAATCTCTTGTTTAAAAATTACAACCTATTTTATCAATATACACTTAGAACTACTTTCACATAGAAATACACTGGACCTACATACCTATACGACCGTGCCCGTGGCTCACGTGGCCGCGCATCTTGCGGCATTTCTTATTCTTCGTAGTCTACATTTTAACCAAAAATATATATAAATAAATAACGCGACAAAGTAACTTATTATTTATTACTAAAATAGTTAGTAAATTTTACAACTAATTATGTAGTTAATACTATTGAATATAAATTAATCATCAAATTTATAAATTCTTTCACAAAATAAATAAATGTAAATAATATATGCCATGTAAACAAATATAACACCAAATATCAAGTAAATGAATTCAATATGCAATTAAATCATACAAACGCATTAAATAATATAACTAATGCACATTGTAAATGTTATTATTTCTGAAAAGGCAGGATTAAAAAGATATTTTCAGATAAAAATGAGAAAAAAGGTTGACAAAATACCATTCTGTCAAAACTTAGCCGGAAAAGGAACAAGAAAGAAAAAGAATCGAACTTTTAGTATATAAAATTATATAATTTACATTTAATTTCGGCAGATTTAAGAAAAAGCATGAATAGAATCATTTGTTTTTGATTTTTGTTTTTAATATTGTGTATACTTTTATGTCAAATATTGTATTATGAATAATTTGTAGCACGAGAGAAAGGATTCTTTTACGAAAATTCGGATTAATTAATTTGGTTAACTCTTATCCAAATTTAAAACGATAATTATTTATTAAAAAGAACAAATCGGTTAGTAAATTGTATCCATTGAAAATTCGCAGTGGGTCTATGATCAGATTCATGAAGTTAAATGTTCATACCTTTAGAAGTTAATTTTTCGATATCAGCTAAAAATAATAAAAGAAATAATCAAATTGTACAATAGGCTTATTAATGCCTTCACTATTATGATATTTTTGGCTGAGAAAGTTATAACTATAGTTGTACGTCATAATGGCGCTAACAACACAGCGAGTAAAACTAACACTAAACATTAAATTAGTTAAACACTTAATCGCCACGTCATAATGGCGCTAATTTACAGCGAGTAAAACTGAAACTAAATATTAGATTAGTTAACCATCTAGTCGCTACGTCATAATGGCGCTAATTTACAGCGAGTAAAACTAAAACTAAATATTAAATTAATCAAAACATCTAATCGCTACGTCATAAATCTTTAATGACATTGACGAGTTATCAATAGAATACAAGCAAAACTTAAAGTTAAAGTAAAATAAAGTTTAAATTGTTAACTGTCTAATGAGTCCAATTATAATTATCAATTATAGAGAACAACAGCAATATTAATATTAACAGCAATATTAAAGTTAATAATAATTTATTCTTGTTTAACTGTTCTCCCAAAGTTCAGACAATAGCCAATCAGACATAACTAAGCAAAGACTGATGCATATTATGTCTCAGCATCATTTCTTCGTCTGCTGAGGGTAATGCCCCAGCAAATGATGCCGCATTACCGACTTGGATAGCTACACCAAGTCTCTGAAATAGGAATGTTATTTCTCTTGGATCCCTGGTCATCAACGAGAGCTTTTGACCGAGTTCTTTGATAAAAGACAACGATTCTGCTGTCCAAGGGCCAAACGTTTCTGCAGCCACAGGAACAAAGTAGTGGGTGGACTCAAGAGATGAGTACTTGTGGTTCTTGAGTTGAGCAGAATGTTCTTCTGCTGCTCCTGCCATAATACGAGTGGACTGGATGTGTGATGCAGCCACTGTGTCTGCCACTGTTGCATCCCAGGCCAAACACTTTCCTCTTGCCCAAGGGATGAGGGAGGCTCCATCTAGTCTTAATGCCGCTCCCAAAACTAACCCTGAGGGCTCTTTATTAGACTGGCACCCTGCGCGATTAAGTGATCTCCAAATGATGTCATTAAGATGTCGTGCGTGTCTCATTTGACGGCCAGCACTTCTTTTGCAAGATAGACCGTGAGCTCCCCTGAACTGTGGCTGCAAGCCCGGTAGGTGAGAGGGCTCCTCCAGAAATAGTTGACCAATGTATGAGGGCCTTATCAAGAAGTGGATCTATGAACAGTGAACACCATGAGGGTAAGATGGAAGAGATTAATTCGGAATGAGCAGTTGCTGATGCCAAAAAGGCACAAGGTGCAACCTAATCAATCCTTCTCAATCCCAAACCACCCACTCTTACTGGGAGGGATGCTTGGTGCTACTGTTCATCATCTAGATCTACATTAAGTAGATTTGAAAGATCTCCTCTGAGCACTGTGTCAAAATCTCTCATGAAAGGATTTTCTCCACAGTAGGAACTTCGGAGAATATGAAGAAGCGAAGGAAAGTTTTTTTTATCCTAATTAAGTATAAAAAACATTCAAATTATGTGCCTGATTATAGATCCTTATTAGGATCTATTAAATTATTACATCTTTCAGAATTTATTATAAATTTAAATATTGTTCAAAAACGGGTAGATTTTTTGTACACTTTGATAACCAGTATATTGATATTAGAAACAATATGCTATCTATTAATCCCCAGATGGCGATGCAAACTTTAAATTATAATAAAATAATTACAATAAGTATTGTCATAAAGTATACCAATTTTGTACGAAATATGATAAATAATTATATTAGTAAAAATTTCTCTTCGACGAAATTGCAAAAAAACTAATTATACGAAAGAATACAATTAAATTATGTATTTAATTACAATAATATGCACACCCTGTTAAAGCTTGAATGTTTGACATAAGAGTGTTATGAGTTGAATTCGATTTTAACCGATTTTTGTTCCTATTAATTTTAATTTTCCTTTTGGGAATGACAAATATTTGGCACGGCAGATGTAAAATCTGCTGGAAAATACGAAAATAAACAATATTTATAACTGTTTGCTTAAAATAAGTACTCTATGAAATATGTTTTTGTGACGGTATAAAACTGTTTAAATATAAATTATTGGAACTGGATCAGAGTTAGAATCAAAGTTAAAGTTTAGGTTCATATTTTGTTAGGGTTTATAACGATTAGGGTTATTAAGTGGATTCGGGGGGGTTACAATATTCAGCGCTATTTTATCTGGTATTTCTAGATCATAAGGGTTATATATTTAGAATATTATAAGGTATATTATGTGCTCTATATTATAATACACAAGCTCAAGTTAATCCTTAAGAAATTCAAATTACCGGTGTAAAACTTAATCTGTTAGCATTATTTTGGTTGAGTTCATAAAAATTAAAATAAGCAAAAGTTTTCCAAAGCACTTCAGGAATGTGACATTCTTCAACCCAATTTTTCCCCCTTCATCCACTGCTAAATCATCCCTCATCACTCTATCCCGGACCTAGCACTTCTGACACTTTGCAGAGGTAACTGTACCATTTTGTGACAGTTGTTGAGTGTCAAGGGATTGTGTCAGGAGACAGCCTGCCATCTCATCACAAATGAGTGTCACCAAGCGTTCAAAGACTAGGTCCACATTGATGTTATCTTTAGCTGAAGCTTCATAGAATTCAACACCTGATAAATGAGCATTAGTTTTACTATATATGACACATAATGAGACTGATTTTAGATATAACAAAATTATGCATCTAGTTATAATAATTTAAACAATGGATTCTAATATAGCTGGATCTAGCTCTATGATCACTGTAATGCTATCACACTAGCAATTATCATGCTTCAGTTATCCGACAGAGTCTAATATAGTAAATTGCAATTTTACTAAGCCAGTTTTAAAAACGCCAAAAATTATTCATAAATTAATAACATTAGCAGAGGACCCAGGAAAAAAAGTGTCTAAACTCTACTTGAAGGATTGATATTTATATAGAATTGACCCAGGGCATAATATATCCCAGGGCCATATACATGTAACTATATATGGAGACAAATATGAATGAGACAATCGCCTAATTTCTCAGCCAATGCTTTTCCTTTGTCCGTTGATACAGTCCTCTGATGCTCTAGATCACACTTATTACCAACTAGCAACATCTGAGCTTTGTTCCAGGAGTAAGTCTTGATTTGTGTGCACCTGCACAAAAAGTAGGCTATACATAACAACATATTTGCTATTAAAATATTCGATTTATTGTCATTTGTACTTTTCTAGGAAATACAGTATTTGCTAAATATATTATACAAATACCTAAAATTGTTGGCTGCTGTATAAATACATTACGTGCTGTTTTTAACAAATTAACAATTTTTACAAGCAAATTCTTCAGAAAAGTTTTGTTCCCTTCCTAATTTTTCCTATATTGGCCATTGACTCGGTCAATTGATGAATATTATTTCATTTTCTAACCAATCTTGAATAGAATTGAATGAGTCTTCATTAGTGACGTCATATATGAGAATAAAACCCACAGCTCCCCGATAGTAGGCGGACGTTATAGAGCGATAGCGTTCCTGTCCTGCAGTGTCCTGAAAGTTGAACAAAAATTCCTATAGTTACTTATTTTTTCTATTTTATAGAACTTTACCTCTTAATTATAATTATAGTGACCATTATAATGATGATGTAGTGATTTGTAATTATAGACTATTTTTTTTATTTTGAACATCTTTTCCCATCCTGAAATTATAATTATGAGAAGGACCACAACTATATATAGCTAATGACAACGGAGCTTAATGTTTCTCCCCATGGCATAAGTGAATTTTTACAACAAATATAAAATTTAAGAAGTATTATATTCTGAAAATTAAAAACGTACCCATATTTGTAATTTGATGCTCTTTCCAAGTTGATACACAGTCTTCAGTTTGAAGTCAATGCCTACCGTGCTCATGAAAGATGACGAGAATGATTTACTTGAGTAGCGATAGAGAAGAGATGACTTGCCTATAGTGCTGTCTCCAATGAGGAGTAGTTTAAAAGTGTAGTCAAAGTTTTTGTCAGTATCGTCTGTTTCAGTAACTGACGCCATCTTTTAAATTGACTTTCGCAAACTAAATTATTAACTGTAGAAATATCATCATTCAAATATATTTAAAAGTATAATTATATACCAAGTTATGCAATTTTTTGAGGAAATGGGCAAAATTCTTTTAGCTTAATATATCCTGCAGATAATTTACAGCAAATCTTACCTTGTAAGGCTTGTATCAAATAAAAAAAGTAATTTATAGTAATGGGAATATATTATAGTAGGCCTCTAACATAGCCGCGATTATATATCTTATTACATGTTTATAGCAATGACAATGTTTTATTGTATTATTCAGTAAGCCTATGCACATATATTATACGCTTACATGCAGCAGCTGCATCCAGCAAAGGAAAACTGAATGCAACAGGTGGACATGTAACTAGACATTATAAGATTAATAGATTAAGCTTAATACAATTTTGATACGATTACGATCTTTCTGTAATTTTAATGAAAAAACAAGACGTAGATTAAATATAGGCCTATCTGAGTTACATTGATCGTTAGATCGATCAATTAAATTTCAGTTTTTAAATCTAGCATATATACCATTAAAATATAATCTATTGTAAAATCCAACAGAATATATAAGCCTAAAATATGCTTCTGTATAATATGACAGTATATCATTTTACATCCACTGATTTCGAAAGAGAGATCAGATTCAAACGACATCCAGAAGCAAATTTTAGTTTTGAAATGAACAATATGAATGGTGGAGCAATTGTCATTTTCTGGGAGAAAACCTGAAACTTATACTTATTTGTTTTGGCTAAAAATACTGCAAACTCAATTGTCGATTTAACCACCAAGACGATCATTTTAGCACATCAGCTAAAAATTACTTTGATAGCAAATGCTTAAAAATTTGCAAAAAAATAGACCAGCAGGAGACATATAGCATTCGCCAACCTCTATTTATCACTCCACCTTATATTATGATCCCAAAATACAATTTTATTCTCACAATCACGTTCAGTTATTATACAAACGTGAAATTAAAGTGAATTTTTAAGTTTTATTACTTTGGTAATCGAACTATAACACAAATAATTTGTTGTTATCATTATATTCCAGCGGCCACCGCGGCTCACATGACTTCCTTGTTGATAAACTTTTTCTACGAAGTAAATAAGAAAAACATTTTCCGTCATTTTTTGCCTAATTTTACCTAAGGGGAAATATTTGGACTTAAATAGATAAATAATATCGTTTTCTTCGTACAGTTTGAAGATGTTTGCGTGGCTGCAGAGTATCCTTGATTGGATAAAGGGCTTGTTCTGGAAGGAAGAGATGGAGGTAATTATAGCCCACTTGGTTTAATTTGTCATTGTTGGAATTGCATAATTAGAAATTCATTATATTTATTGACAGTAACATTTGCGAATTAATTAACGGTGATTTATATTAGACTTTTGTCTTTAATATATTATTCATTAAATATCTATATAAATACTTTAAACATATAATGTTAAAATTTTATATTCAGATGTCGACTTAAGTTAAAAACTTGAAAGACTAAGAATAAAAAATGTTCAAACTTAATAATGATGTAGGATGTATGCAGCTTAAAAGAATAGAAAACTTTTTAATTGAAAGTTGAAAGATTTACGCTTCGTAGAGCTTTATTGTTAGTGAAAACTTATTAAATATATAAAATATATATAAAATATAGGAAATATATGAATTACAACAAATAAATGAATTACCATTATGGCAATTTTAATACTCGAGCGCAATGATAATAATCCGAAAATTTGTTTGTGGCATCATTTTTGTATAATTTGCAATCGCGACTGCACTTGTATGAAATCTATAAATAGATTATTACGCATTAAAACACATGATTATTTTTTTTAAACACAATTATTATCAGATTTTCTAAAAAGTTACAATTATAGTTTCAATCAAATAAAATCCTAAATATAAAGAATTAATTTCATCACAGATTTAAAGTCAATAAAACATTTCATTTCACTCGATCGATCATTTGAATCGATCGATATTTCCTATTTAGGATTAATCCTGAGAGAGGAAGGAAATAGTTAATTAGGACTAAAATAGGACAGATTTTGTAGCAGTGCAGATGTTCCCCTGGGAATAATTCTCATCGTCGGACACTTTTCCTTGGGGACATTTTCCGTTTGTTTTGAAACAGTATTTGAATGATTTTGTCTACAGTTTATAAATCATAATGTTGTAATGAGAGTATAATTAATTAATTATTTGCTTTGGAATCTGGCAAAATAAGCTACAATATAGGCTACGATATTATAGAATACAGCAGGCCTATAGTAAGGCATATATATGCCAATAGGCTTATTATCAATAATATACTCCAATCGTAAAACCTGTATCATAATAGCATTTAGCCTAACGGATCTCTTTCTCGTCCATCTCCTTTTCTCTTTTATTAAACCAGGATTAGGACTATTATAGACACATGACTTTGGATCAATGTCCGGGATTGTTTGCTCGGACTCTTTCACTGCCGCCCCCTCTTTCCTCCTTCCCCCTCCTCCCCTCCCCCCTTACAAAAGGGAATTGTTGATTGACTCTCCCCCTTGCTAATCCTGTGTGTAGACAGTTCGGGGAAATAATGACTTCTGTGGGATTAAGATAGAGAGAGGGAAAGTGGTCCTGTAGAAGGCAATTGTCACGTGACATAGAGTCAATAATTGTAATCAATCCGGCCACTTTGGGTGTTTATGGGTGAAGCGACAGATTGGATTCAATTTGAGTGATAAATCTATTTCATGTAAAATTGAGTATAGTAGTAAAATTCTGTTAATGATTAAAGAACAATACATACATATATGGAAACATACATACATGCAAACATACATACATATGTACGTACATATATGTACTGTATAAATACATACATATTTACGTATATATGTGCATACATAAGCTTATAGAATACACACATATCTAAACGTATACATAAAGATGCATACAATGTCATGTATTTATAGACGGACAGATATTTTGATTCTTAAACATTAAATATTTACAAATATTTCATACGCGAGTTTAAATATTTGACAAAATCAATATGCAACGTAACATAAATGAATATAATTAATAAATTTAACTATTTTAATTAATTAAATTTAACTTTAATAATTAAGGTAATATAGATTTAGTTAATAATTTTATTATTAATCGTTTTTAGAAACTAATTATGCTGGCAGCAAAACAAATTGATCCTTCATGTAAATAATGATTTATGTAGGTAATAAAGTTTAGCACTGGCCACGCCTACTGAATTTAGACTACGCCCACAAGGAGGGAAATCAAGGGAAGAGCAAACACGTGACAGGTGTTTATAGGAAGTCCGCCATTTGCTTCTCGCTATTGTTCTCTTAGTTTGCAGACAATCACGTGATCTCAAAATGGCCGCAAAGTTGGCACAACATGTTTTAGTTTAGAACAAAACGATTAGGTTAGGATTCGTGTTATTAATATTAACTCATGATTTAATTAGAGTTAGAATTGTGGTTGTGGATTTTCATCGAGTCAAAATATAAAAAAAATAAATATAAAAAAAATATATAAAATAATAATAAAAAATAAATATAAAAATTCACTGAAATTATGACGTTCAATATTTAAATTATTTTCGGCTTAAACAGACGAAAATGAAATTTAAACTTATTTAAAAATACATTCAAGTATTTGTGTATTATTATTACTGTATTTTTAAATTAAAAGAATGCAGTGATACAAATACATAAAATACTATTATTAGAAGAATACATGTGCACCTACCTATACAGTATTCGATAAATAGTTAAGACACAATTGACAAGAATATATACATTATACAGTGTTTTAAATTAAAATCACAATTAATGGAACACATTTAAACTGCTAAATTTCAATATTATAATCTCTGAAAAGGTTTACATATTTGAAATTTTGCTATAAAAAAGTTACATTTTTAATTTATGCTAAAGAACGAATTTACATTCACATAAAAACAACATAATACACATAAAATAATAAAAAACATTGCTTTAAATAGCTGTAGCCATATACAAACTATCTGATTTTTTTTTCTTAAAACCCACCCCCCCAATCCCTCCAATTTCCTCTCTGAATCCAATTTCATTATAAATTTCATCCCTGGCAAGTGGAGCCGACGTACCCTGAACAAAACCCCTTTGAGCAAAACTACCCGGAACATTATTTCCCCGAGAAAAACCCCCCTGACTAAAATCTCCCGCAATAAAATTTCCCGGTGAAAAATTTTCTTCAGCTAAATTTTCCCGCGGGGTAAAATTTCCCTGGGGGAAATTCCCGGAGGAAAACCCCGAGCTGAGTTCGGTTTCACCCGGGCTGTAACTGTCACGTGACTGGGGAAAAGAGTCGGCCATGTTGTTTAGGGACGCGCTGTCTATTGGGTCGTTTTGTTCGTGGCGCAGAATTTCTATTAGTCGCTTTACCTGAATCATTATAGAATTTGTATAGAGATAATTAAATTTTTAATGTATGTCTATATTAAAATGTGCACACTCAAATATGTTTTTATACAATACATTGTATTTTCATTCAGTTATAGTTAGAAGAAAATTGTAAAAGCAATTTTTGTTAGCTTGATAAAAAAAATATACTAGCCTCAATCTCCCCCCGAGTATCTTCAGATACGGAATATCGATCCCCCATTATTGGCCCCTAAATAAAAAAATAAAAATTAATAACAGATAGGCCTAGTAAAAGAGAATGAATTTTGTATCTTTGCATATTTAATTAATAGTGTTTCAGATTCATTAATTGCAATTTGAAATCAGCTATTAATATGGTATCAGAATTTTCTAGTAATCTAATTAATTAATTAAATTAATTAATGATTAATTAATTAATCTAATAGTAATTAATGCGTTGATTAAATACAATATCAGTTAATTAATTAGCATTAATTTAAATTACTAATGAGAATTAAACAGTTAACGAATATTGATGTTAAACAGTGTCGTTTAACTATAACTTTTTAAAATTGTTTAATAATAATTTTTTATCTCTTTCTTGCTATTTTTTTTTTAATTAACTGAGAAAATAAATTAACCGGAAGTAGAAACACTCCATATTGTCAAAGGGAAATGATATGGGGAGGGGGGGGGGGTGCTATAGATGTCACGTGACGAGGGAAAAATGGCAGGTGATGGCTGACAAACAAACGGAAGTTTTACAACAAAAGGTGTCAATGACTTGATAAAACTAACACTGATTTAAAAATTAGATCAATTTCAAAGAATTTGTTTATTTAGTAAATCATCTTTAGGGGGAGGGGTTAGATGGGGGGCTTTAAGGGGGTGGGGTTAAGAGGAGGGTACCCTTTTAGAAAAAGGGGGTGGGCTAATAAAGAAACTACGAGTGGGGAGGTGGGGGGGGGGGGTAGGATTACGCTAGGGGTAAATTTCAAAAGTGTGACTAGCGTGTAGGATGAAAGATAAGAAATTTTAATTTAGATTTCGAGAATAAATTTAGAGTGAAAATATTTGCGTATATAATATATTTGCAAATATTAACGATGTAGTGTGATAATATTAAATTAGTGATATTAAATTATTTCAGTATCACAATATTAATCTTATTAAAATCACATTTAAAATCACTTTAAAATCATTTTAAAATCACTCACTTGAAAAGTGATATAAGTAGATTTTTCCTTCTCACATTTTTTCCCCTCCTCAAATTTAACGTTTTTCTTTAGTCTTATAATCGAAGAATTATTCAACTTATTTTCTTTATTTTCTTCCATTCCGTTATTCCACTGTCTATCCGACCCCCTCGCATCTACTTCCGGTCCTAAACAATCCACATCCGGTCCCCGTGACGTCACTTCCCCTCTATATAACCCATTATTAAGCCTTTGCGATAATTTTCTTCCCCTGCGTTTTTTTCTCACACAAAATATCGCGCCGACTAAAATACACAGGAGAACAACGGAAACGCAAGCGAGCGTTACGATTACGTAACGGTGCAGCCGCGTTAATTTCACCTCGTCCGATCTTAAAATCTCATCTACATCGATACAACCAAGTGACGCGTTGATTATAACGTTGATCGCTATCACGGCGGATTTTTCCGGCGAGCCGTAATCCGCAACCGCAACGAAAATCCTGTGCGATCCCTCTTCTAAAACAACGCTACTAAACCCTAGCGTCAAATTTCCGTAATCTTTATCAATGCTAAATATTCCCAACTCATTTCCCTTAGCTATTCCAAACCTCAATCTTGCGTTTTCTCCCGTGTCCGCATCCCGCGCCGCAACCGCAACGATGACGTAACCACGCGGGGAATCTTCGGGAATTTGAAAAGGGGAATGATCGGGGGAGGGGAATATAATCCTCGGGGCGTTATCGTTTTTATCCGCTACGTGAATAGTGACGTCAGAACGTGACGTATGGTGAGGGGGGGAGAGGTCGGTGGCGATAGCGACCAGGTGGTAGGTGGGGGAGAGCTCGCGGTCGAGGGGTCGGGTCGTGGTTAGGCGACCAGTGGTCGGGTCAAGGTGGAAGGGAAGGGTAGGACTGGTGGAGGGGCGACCGGGGAGAGGTTCTAGAGTTAGGCGGAATCTGAAATCATTGATTGATTGGATTAAATTTTTGACTGATTTATTGACTGATTTGTTAATTAATTTATTATATTTATTGATTAATTTGATTGTTTAATTGATTAATTTATTGAGTGATTTACTTGACTGATTGATATATTTATTCATTGATTTACTGAATGAATTATTTTAATTTTCATTGATTGATTGAATATTTATTTATTAATTGATACATAATCTGAATAATTAGCTATAGTTAGTCTGATGAATTAAAAAACGACTAATTTAGTTATGTAGGCCTTTTGTACAATTTCAAAATATAAAATAATTCATTTATTCATGAAACTGAAAATAATCAACTTAATCAAATAAAATGAAATCGTAGTCAAATAAAAAATTGAAAATCGAAATTAAATTTGATCCAAATCAAAAATCGAAATTTATAATAAAATAAAATAAAATTTTATTTAAAAAAATTCAAAATCGAAAACGCACTCATTAAAAGGACTCGAATCCCTGTCCACCGCGGTTACATGCCCCACCTCCACCCCCTCCGCTTCATTCTCCCCAACCCCAAAACTATAACTCCCCCTCGAAAAACGCGGCCCCTCATCATTTTTATCCACCACCCTAACCCTAACCCCCGCCCTCCCCACCCTCTCCCCCTCCCCTCCGTCTCTCCCACCTACCACCACGTCAACAACCGTAAAATTTTCATAATCTACCCCTCCCTGGGTCGATACAACTCCCGTTAATCCGTCGATAAAAAAAAAATTCGGATCTAGGTCGAAAATTTCGGAATTTTTTGACCCTTTTATCGATTCGATAAAATAGAAAATTTCGGAATTTTTTCCGAAATCTCCATCGGTGGCTTTTACAGCCAAAACTGGGACACCTTTCGGAATGTTCTCCTCCAGATGAACCTCGTAAAGTACCTCTCCAAAAACTGGATCCAAATCATTCAAATCCATAACCTTCACCTTCAATATGACGTCATTTTGTAGCTTAATGACGTCACCGGAATCTTGACACGTGACTTTCACGTCATATTCGTCACGTGATTCGCGATCAAAAGTTGCATTCGTGATTATTTTAAAGATATTTGTATAAAGTTTGACTAGTTGGAAATATCCGAGTGACTTTTGCGCCGATCCACACGACTTAGACTCCATTTCTCCATGACATTCCGTGGAATATTCCACTAGGGCACATTCCACGTGTCCGTTAAGTCCGGAATCTGGATCATCCACGCTGAATTGGATAACAAATTCACCCGGTGGACGATTTTCAAAAAGTTCTGCTAGCGTCCCCAGGCGAATAACCGGTGCGTTATCATTAACATCGGCCACTATGACAGTGACCTTGACATATGACGTCATGGAGGTCACGCCAAGGTCATAGGCCGCGACATTGAGCGTGTGACTAGGGTTCGATTCATAGTCCAACGAACCAGAAAGAGTTATACTTCCAGTGAGTGAGTCTATAGTAAATACATCAGCGAACGTCATAGATTTAGCATTTGATGACGTCATGAGTTTATATTTGATTTGACCATTTTGACCTTCATCAGAGTCAGTGGCCTCGACCCGAATGACCTCTGACCCGGGTAGAGTGTCCTCTCTGAGGCTGACCCCGTACGATGACCTTAAGAAAACGGGCCGGTTGTCATTAACGTCTATGACGTTAATGATGACGTCAAGGATTGAGGATTTGGGAGGGTTACCCCCGTCCAAGGCGACCACGCGACCGGTATAGCGCGGGTTCGATTCCCGGTCAAGTTTCTCGTTTACAATTAGTAGTAGTTCGGTATTTTGACCGTTGGAAAAAAGGTCGTCGGATTTTAGCTGGAAGGCGGTGGTGTTGGTGTGGTAGGTGTAGGAGTGGATGGAGTTGGGGGGGCTGTCGGGGTCGTGGGCCCCCGGGATGGTAAAAAATGTGCCTGAATTAATTGGGGTTGAATTATTTACGGTATGATAAAAATAATATAAATAATAAAAGGAATAGAATAATAATATAAATAGAATATTATAACAACAATATGAAATTAAAATACCATGGCGTATTTTATTCGGTAGAATCGTCATTAAACTTTTAGTCTTTTATCTTTCTTTAACTGTTTAAACTGAAGTTAAACACTCAGACTAAGAATTAAAATCTGCAGACTACAAACCAATAGGAACGCTTTCCATAACGTCCAGAGTGATTTGATTGGTGGAGAATTCTGGCCAATGATCGTTGATGTCAACGACGTTTATGTTGACCTTGAAAACGCGAAAAAACTGCGTGGGGTGTACCAGAGCGATGCTCAGTTGAAGGGTACACGTCACGTGGTTTCTACAAGAGAGGTCATCGCGGTTAAGGACATTGGCCACGATCAGATGACTTTGAAGGTCAACTTGAAAGAAATCGCTATACGAAAATAAAATTACTTATTATCATTATTACAACTTCATGTTATTACATATTAGCATTATTACATATATATATATATATATATTGCATAGTATTATTATTACATATTACGTGCATTATATATTACATATATAACATTATTACATTAGGGTTAAGGATATGTTTATCATAAGTACATATTAAAATACTATATGTTAGGCCTACTAAGATTCTATATCGATATATTTTTTATAAAATCATTATTATAAATAATTAACTTGCTGTAATCTAATTAGTTTTATGTTAAAGCAAAAATTAGTCTATTAGTCTAATGAGTCATATACTCTAATTAGTATTCAATTAGTAACAAGTTATCTTAATTAGTATTTGTTAGTTAGGCTAATTAGTATTATAATTAACTAACACATATTCTCACCTAATTAATTAGTATTATAATTAATCAGTATATATGCTAACCTGCCTACAGCGGGTAATATTTCAAATTTCAAAGAACTGTTTAATCTTGATGACATTATTACAAGTTCTTCTAATTTCAGATCAGCGATCAGATCACAAACTAATCCTCCAACATCCGTCTCTTCTACTAAGTCATACGTCATAACGCTGACGTCATGATTTAATCCGCGAATTAGCACTGATGTGACGTTGAAGAAGGTAAGTAATATAGTTGAGTAGCGTGGGAACATTTCGCTGTTGAGATTTTGTATTATGGCTAAATAGAGACTATAAAATTTGGATGTTAATTTTAAGGATGAATGATCGGGGCAGATTTGTTTGGCAGATTTGTCGGTTAAATATTAATTTAAACCAAGCTATGGAACGATTTGACGGTTTGGCGATTAAGTTAAACTGAACAATTAATGGGACGATTTGACGGTTAAATATTAAGCTAAACTAATCAATGGGACGATTTGACGGTTAAATATTAAGTTAAACTAATCAATGGGACGATTTGACGGTTAAATATTAAGTTAAACTAATCAATAGGACGATTTGACGGTAAAATATTAAGTTAAACCAATCTATATTGTAATAATATAAATAACAAAAATGTAATCTTTCAAAAGCAACATTAGTAATTCTAAAAACTGAGCCGAAAACCATGGCTCGTAAAATTTCTAATTCATTATCTTTTAAACGATAATTCCAACAATACACTTTTACGAAAATAAAATTTTGAAAGATTTCTAATTCGTACAATTTCTAAACGATAATTCTAGTAATTCTCTCTTAGGGTAAAAATATCAAATTTACGCCGCAACACTCCGTAGTCGGTATCAAACAACACTCATTGTAGAGGCAAACAATAGAACCATAAGCACATAGAGTAGAGACATTGTATCGGGGACTTTAATTCGGGGATCCAGGGGGTATATTTGTCCCTCTTTGATTTTTGAAGAAAAAAAATTACATGCATTTTAGTGAATGTAAGCATTTTTGCAGATTTATTACTTGTATGCCTGCATGCATATAATATACACCGTATATGCATTATACACATTACTATACACATTATATATACACATTTATACACATTACTAAATCGGGACAATTTTTTTTACAATATTTATTTTTCGGGGGGTGGGGGAGGAGGAGGGGGGGGGGTGTAAAAGAAAATGTGAGTTGTAAAAATGTTGTCTCTAATTAGTAATGTTGTGTCCATAAAAGTTTCGCATAGTAAGAAAAAGATATAGTGATAAGATAGAGTTAAAATCAGATTAAAATTGCAGGATAAAAACCTAAAAATCTTAAATATCAATGCTTTGTTTTTAGGAAAAAAATTATGTGCCCCCCCTTTTGAAAAAAGTGTAAAAATGTCGCCCTTTCTGTCTCCCAGATTGAGACGTCAGAGAGACAGACGTCAGATGGTTGGACTGAAGGGCCCGCGGGGGGAGGGGAGGGGCGGGGGCCCCCCGAGGGTCAAATAATGATTGTCAATTTTAAGTATGATTGACATTATTGAGTGCGATGGAGCGAAGGGGGGAGGTTTTAATTTAGGGGGGCGGGG
>JAQIXG010001548.1:0-21490 GCA_034700105.1 Oconnorella tubifera
TCACAAAATGTATTTCACAGTTCACCATTCAAAAATCGAAATTCTGCATTTTTTTATGACAGGAGCTAGTACAAAATACATGCTGTATGAGAACCTCTCTTGGGATTTGGCTAATTTTAGTATCGAAATGTTCACAATAAAAGGTTCTACAATAATGTAATAGTTCATTTTGTTATGTAATCAACTTTAGCATGATTTATTAGACTTTGTTTGAAGAAATATCGATTTCGAAAAAAAAAAATTGGGGGTGCTTCACGAAAACTTCTCGTCAACCGCTATCCCTCATCCAACTTTGAAAACAATTACCCTGAAATGTTCAACTTTGCCGCAGAAAGTTTTTGGTCTGAAACTTTTCATAGCAGACTATTTGACCTCAAAACAAAATTTAGGGGTAATGTTGCGCATATGCCCTATAATAAGAAAGAAAAATCATTTTTCAATTTTTTTTGCGTTCAATCCAAAGTTCAGAAGCTGGCGATGATAATGTTGCAAAAATTATTTTTCTATCATGTATGGTTGCTGAGATACAGATTTTTAAAAACGTTGTAATTTTTTGTTGATTTTTTTAAAAAATTGAGAAAAGTCTCAAGAATTCAGAGCTATAACGTCGCGCGTCGGCCAGTAAGTAAAGGGTTAATATATTGAATATATTGCCACTTTTTATTTGAAATTTTATTGGGTGTCTTTTAATCTATTTAAGATATTTATTAAATTTTCACTTTTTGTTTGAAATTTTATTTCATTTGTTTTTGCTAATTATAAAGTGTGAGCTTATTTATTATTGTATAGAGCGAGACAGTGACATAAACTGGACCAACTGGGGATCAGGACATCCTGGTGCCACGCTGCATTCTTTCCGTGACTGTGTCAGGATGGTGCGACACTCGGAGTGGAAGTGGCATGAGACTCCATGCTCTATGGCCAAGTGGCACTACAGATTTATCTGCGAATACAGTGAGTCTAAATTAGAAACCATGCGAATTTCGTTTTCGTTTTCATTGCCAAAACTGCAGATTTTGTCGGTTTTGGTCCAGTTTCGTTTTTAACCGGAACCGAAGTTCCATTTTCGGCAGAGTCCAAAACTCAGAAACTGCAAGACATCATCATCTTCCTTCCCACAACATATTACTTAACTGTATAATATACTATAGTTGCTTAAATTGTAGTGTATTAAAGACACCGCGGTCGCGGGAATGCGCCTTGTCTATAACAGCAACAAATGGTCAACAATAATACAAGTCCTTTACCATTATTATATTGTTGTATTGTTGAAAGAAAGGAAAAAAATTGAAACAAACATACAAGATTTGAAACAAATTTAAGAGTACATTCAGTTTCGTTCTTGACCGAAACTGACCGAGTAGTTTCGGCTTCGTTTTCGTTTTCAGTTGAAACTAAAATGCCAGTTTCAGTATGAAATGACATGGTGCACGATGCTCGAAACTCGTACAACCAGGGTTCGATTCCTCTTGTTGAACATGCTAACTTGGTTATCATTCAGTAAAATGTTTAAATTGGCAGCTACATCATTCTTAACCTCAGATGTTAAACTTATATAACCAAATTTAAAATTTGCTAATACCAGGATAATCAATTGCCTTGGGTTATTTAAAAATAGTTATATAATACTAAAATATGAAACACGTTAAGTAATAAATTTACTATATTTATAATCACAAGAATTTCATTTATTAGAAATAGCAGATAAAGTTAGTAAAAATATTTTTAAACACAGTTTAATTAATTAATTAGTAATTATTATTTTTTAGAAATGGCACCTACCCTTCCTCCCGCTGATGCTCCCACACCGCTTAGTCAGAATCACAGAAAGGGTGCACCTCACTCAACTGAAATGGTAACAACATCATCTACTAGTGACACTGTTATATTATCCGACATGGCAACTTCGTCAACTGCAGTTAGACTGCCAACTTTTGATAACGATGTGAAAACGAGTCAATCTCAAACTTCCACTGCTCAGTTTGAAGGTGGACATAGTTTCAGTATTTAATAAATTCCTTTTCAGTATCTATTTATTTTGAATTTTATCTTTTGATACTATAACAATTCTAGCTATTATACTACTGAGAAATTTATATTTTTATTAAAATTGAATAGTTTTTATGATGTAATTTAATTCTCTTGATACCCGTACTTTTAAATTTACAAAGTAAATTTTCAATTTAAACTAGATAGTAACTACTAATATATTGTATGTCTATAGGTACTAAATTCTCAGTGAGAATAAAAGGTAGTTTTTTTCATAAATTTCAGCAGTGGTTAAGGTTAAGTTGATAAATTTAACATTTTATTTCTGATAATATATTAGATTTGAAAACGAAATTCAATACAAAAAAAAGGGAATCAGTAATTCATTTTTGCAGTAACATAAACTTAATCCATTTTTCATGTTATATTTAAAATTAATCATTTTCGGTGTTTTTCAAATGAGCATTTTTGTTAAGGATATTTTCAGTTATAAACAAACCTTCATCACATTTTTTCATCACTTTACACAGAGATAAAATAATTGAGAAAAATTATTATAATTGTTATAGTTACCTGATTTCATTTTGCTTGGGGCATTGTTTTTAGCTTGCCCTGTGTATATAATATTTAATGTATTTTTGTAGTTAAAAACCAGAAGTAACTTCAGTTGATTCATCATTTTTAAATGAAAATGCTGAACAATTAATCGAGTATAATTATATGATCAATTATATATCTAGTTAGAGCTCATATTACCAGTCAAATATTTACACTGTAATTGACTATATTATAAATGCTGCAGTATGTATACGGCTATAATAACTATTGTATACATCCTTTTCTAGCTTTAAATGTAAATATCAATAGTAAAATTGATTACAATGATAATACAGTGTTATATTCCTGTGCAGATGATGATGTAATTATGCGTGCTGAAGCCTTGGATATGAAACAGAGCAATGAAAAGTCAGAAAAACAAGGAATTGGAAGTAAGTTTTTTTGAAATAGTTAACTTTTCATGATATGCCAATTGTTGCAAAACTATTTATAATGCTAGCACAAAAAATTAAACCAGACTGTGTTATCATTACAAATCCACTAAGAAAATTAATTTAATAACCCTTATGGTAACCATAGTTAAATTTAACCCAAATCTTAATCCCAACTATAGCCCAAAGAGTGATTAATTGAGATCGTTTTGATACGGTATATACGAGTATAATAATGTGAAGTACTCGCTGTGTTGTATATTTAAATTCATGCAGCATCCTGTGTAAGTATTATTAATATTAAGTCTATTATTGATGGTCTTAACTGTATTTAACTGAACTTTCTATTTATACATCTGTAAATAGTTTTGAAAATACATAAGACGTCTTTTTTCTATTCACTTATTTTTGTTCGGGAACAAAAATTTATTTATGTGCAAAGAGAAATTATTTAATTTTCACTGTCCTAAGAATCCAGTGTTTACTCATCGCTTTGTTTCTGTCACTATAACTGGCCTCGTAGTCTGACTTCTACTCTACGACATTACTTCTACCAACATTTGGTCTACCGACATTTAGTTTACCGCTATTTGGTCTGTGTGACATTAGAGTTAAGACTATGGGTAGTGTTCGGAATGTGATTAGAGAACTTAAGAGTAGGCAAAATTTCTTTGGACCAAATGTTTTTAGACCAAATGTCTTTAGACCAAATGTCTTCAGACCGAATGTCTTTAGACAAAAGTGTCAGAAGATCAGAAATCTGTAGACAAGTTCTCATTTTTTGAACTTTGTGCACATAGCATGTCATTAAATTGTCTTTTTATTTTGATGTGATATTAAGTAGCAAACAATCTTATTTCAGCTATCTTGGGTATCGTCTCCATGGGAATTGGTGTTGTCGCTATCCTGCTGTTACTTCTGTTTCTCTTCAGAAGAAGAAGGTAACCGTCAAACTTTTTAAAATCTTTTCATTTGAATCTGTTGTATATTTTATTGAGATGTTTTTGTCTCTTACTTTTGATATGTCATTGAGATTTTTAAGACTATGTATAATATTGCTGGCTTAAATTTATGTCAGATCAATAATTTTAATGCTAAGCGTTACAATGTATAATAATGTAAAAGATTAGAATAATTGATCTCATATAAATATAGATTCATATAAGATCAATCATTATAATGCTAGTTTGTACAATGTATAATAATACTGTAAGCCTATATTCTTACAACATCAATCATTTTAATGCTAGATTGTAATCATCCTGTATATTACTGCATTTTTTAGCTAGCAAAAATTAAAGTAAAATATTTCACTACATCGTTTCTTCCTATTTTAGAAGAGCTATAGAAAAGCTTTCGGCAATCGAACAAAACTCCGATGAATTAAACGCCGAAAAGAAAACCATGCTTGAGAAAACTTCCGGTATCCAACGAGAAAAAGCCCTTTGGTCTGTGATGATCCGCGGCGCCCCAAAAACATCAATCAGGCAGACTGCCACTCCGAACACCTACATCTCTGGTCCTGTGAAAGATTGCAGAGACTTTGAGGATAAAACGCGTAATGGTCCTTCCGAACTACCAAGTATACCTTGCTCAAATATCTACGCTGTCATGAATGGGACAACATATGCGAAAATTGCTGATAATGGCAAAAATGAGAATATTTACATGGGCGCCGATATTGATAAGCGGGATGAGTACGCAAATGTGTCTGAGAAAAGCACTCCAGAAAATGATTGTGCAGATGATAAGATGGAGTACGATGCGCCGAAAAAAGGCAATTTGTACGCTGAAATTGGAGGAGAGAGTCACGTTTATGAGAGCCTGGAGGATGTTATAAAGAAAATAAAGGTTTCTCAAGATGAGCAGTCGGATGATTGCTAGGAAGTGTCGGCGGAAGTTTAAGCCTTATTATGCTGATATTCAGTGGATTTTTTTGATATTGGGGATATAATTCTAGTTTATAACATTGATATTGATGTAAATTACATATTTGATAGCAATATAGTTCATTATGCTGATGTTTTTTTATTGTCAATGGTGACTTTGGTGATTTGCATTTTTGACAGTAATATAGTTCTGTAAATGATATTTTATATGTTTTAATTTCTCCTTTGTGTAAATCTCTGAATCGAGTTGGTTAAAAACTGCGTTTTTTGCTATAAATGATAATAATTTGATAAAGCTTCAGCTTTCTTGTAGCTATTTGTAAACAAAAAATTTTCAAGGATTTTTTATCATTTAATTTTTGTGCGTCAAGTTCACGACATGTCTCTAACGCCTTCTTGTGCCGATGTGACATTAAGCAATAGTCACAGAATGTAATGCTTTCAATTACAAGTTTTATTAATCGGGTTGCCATTAGACTTTTAATTACTTGACAAAATTATGAAGATCTTTAAATTATTATGAATACTCAATTATATATTTTTTTTTATTTCTTAAGAAATTGTTCAAGTTCTGTACAGAAATAATTTCTGATTCAAAGCATATTCATGACCATGTTAGATTTATAAGATATACAATATCATGCCAGTGAGAAGCAACGTTAAATAAAAGTGTTTTTAATAAGTTACTAACATAATGTATATTCTTCATTCTTTGAATAGTACAGTGTTGATTTAGTACAGTCTTGCCATAGTACAGTTTATTCAAATAGTACAGTGTTATAATTGACTATTGCTGTTTTATATTGTTTAGTTTCTACTTAGCATTTACATTATATATACATATATTAAACTTATTTATGGTTTTGTATAATTAAGTTAGAATCCTCTATATGTATTAGTATTAAAATGAATTTTCATATTCATATTGATCCATTTTGTAGAATTTTGCAATGAACTTTAAAATATATACTGGACTCTTATTTAAATTCTATGCATATAGTTCTGTGTTCTCTTCTAAAAAAAACAGTGCCTGTTTGTATTTAAATTTCACTGATTGTATTATTATCATTATATGATTGTATTTAGAAATAGTTAATGCTTTTGCATTCATGATTGAAAATTATTTAGTGCGCAGTTTTAAAAGATTGAAGTGTTTCCTCATCATTATATTTCTGCAATAGCCCTCTTCTGGACTCTTATTTGAATTCTATTCATACGGTTCTGTGTTCTACTTTCTTTAAAAAAACAAAAAAGTTTATATTTCTATTGCAGTGATCCTATTATGAGCTTGTGTTTAGAAACAGTTATGCTTTTAGTGATACCATTGGGAATATAAAATAGTATAAAACTGATTAAAGTTTTATATTTTCTTTGACATTCATGATCGAAAATTATTAAATGCTCTGTGTTATATGATTGAAGTTTTTTATCATCACTTATTTCTGCAATAGCCCTGTTCTCAGAATATCAGTAAATATTTGTTTGCATTGCTGTGACATTTAATAAGCATCAAACTATAAACATATACAATTAGGGTCATATTTATGTTATATGTTATTTCAGTTGAATTGCAACTTTTTATTATAAGTTCCCTTCTGTTTAGTTTTTTCATTATGTTTTTACTTGTGTACAATCATTTCTCAGATTTTATTTTTTATTCTTTTATGCATGCTTGACTGTTCATCTGAAATGATATTCATCTTAAAACTTATAAAATTTTATAAAATTTATATAATTATATAAGTTTTAATTAAGTGAATTTTTAAATTTTAAAGAAGTCATTATATAAAATTTTAAATCGTTGAATGTGCCAGTATATTGTCATGTAGTCAACAATATTTTCACGAATAACTATATTTTCATAATCTTTCCACGTAGTTTTAAATATTGTGTAATAATTTATTGGGCCTTATTAATTTTATGGACTTGATGAAACCAATATTATGTAGTTCTGCGATTATATTATTATTATTTTATGCGATTATATTATTATTGTTTTATATTTAAAATACTGCACACTGTTCGAATTATTTTAATGTATTTATATATGACATTTTTGTAGTCTGAGTTTGACAGATATGTTATTGATTTTATATTTATCTTTTCTGTCAAATAATCGATCATTTGTTGATATTCTTGATGCTGATTTTTTTCTGTAATCAATAATTGCTCTGCGGTACTTTATAGTTATGCTGTGTATAGTGTAATCCATCAAACGGCCCAAATTATTAGTACTTAGGGTTGGGGTTAGGATTTAAGTTAAGATTAGGGTTGGTTAGGGTTATTCAATGAATTGACGGGGCCATTTTGTCGGGTTAATACATTTTGGGCCTTTTGATTGAGGTACTGTGTATAGTTATGCAAGATCTTCACTGAATGACTTCTTTCTACAGCAATAATTGTATTGATATTTTATACTTTAGTAAAGTTTAGTTAGTCGTAAGTCTACTTGGACTATATGTTTTTTTTGAAATATAAAGCCAGCATAGTTAGAGGTTTTATTATTTGCTCTTCTGAAATCATAGTTACTAATATTTTTTCAGTTGTATTATTCTTAAACTGTTAATCACATAATATATATTATGTAATGTAATTAATAACATTTTGTAATATTGAATATTATAGCGTAATGTATAAATATTATTCTCAATATCTATTCTAACATTGTTTATACGAAATTATTTCTTAATCTGCAGATATTTATTTTAGTGGATAACTTTAGTGGATAAGTTACATTTACATGTTGTTTCCTTTGGGTTCAAATATCAGTTGAAATTTTATACAAAGTTTCCCTATCTTTTCAAGAGAAGAATTATTTACTGTACCATGTAAATGAATTAGTTGTTCTCATTACTGGATTATATAGCATAGAGTTTTATTGTATCCTCCTTTTCTCAAATGTTATAAATTAAGGGGAGAAAAACGAAAATGAATTGACACAACCTTTTGGAATCAATCTTATATTAATATCGTCATTGACTTTATGTTGAATATGTCTTCTAAAGTTCGTTAGTTCTCTGCGTCATAACGTACACTTTTTTTAGGTGAAAAGACAAATCCTCGAGCCATTTTCAGTTTTAAAATATCTTAATACTATATTCATTTACTCCAGATCATTTTGTTAAAGATATTTCATTTTGGAATTTATATTTGTCAATTTCGTCAAAGTTTTTGTAATTTTGAGTGTTCGTAAACATTGATTTAAAGTTTCAATGATTGCTGATTTTGATAACATTTTTAAAATCTTTTTAATAGTTATATCGTGTTTAAATTTTGATACAGAGTTAAGACTTTCAACTTGTATCATGGTGCTAAAGTTTTTATAATTATTTTTTATAAATTGTTTAGGACTATTTACTAATTTATAAATCTCTTTGAATTATGAAGAAGTAAATCTTTTATATATATTGCCAGTTTCTTATCGAATAGCATATATTATATATGCTTTTTATTATAATAGAACTAGTTTAATAGCTTTTTAGATATTAGTTATATAGCTCAACTATTAATTTAAAATTAATTTAAGTTCAATGTCATAGATTATAATATATTATACTATATCAATGATGTATGAGATTTGGCACCTAAAGTAAACAGCTTGTTAAAGGCTGCTGCAAGTTCGTGAAATAATGAGCGTTGAAGGAATCTAACCTGGACCTGTCACTTCCGAGTCCAGATCTCCAGGTCCAGGAATTCTAACACCTCTTCTTCCGAGCTTTTATTATGCTCTCTAAATAGCTTGTATACATTGAAGCTCAAGCTAAGTCGTAGAGCTTATTTAGTTAACTTGCTGTACTTTTAGTAAAATATTTTATTTGTGATTTATCTATGGGATTTACAATATCCTGCAGTTAAACTTTAAATTTATCAATTCATCAAAAAATAATTAAAGAGCATTGTGCACGTTGTCGAAGCTAGAGCCGATATGGAGAAGCCTATATAATATTCGTGTCAGATTAATTCTAAAACCATGTATTTTTAATATAATATATTATTGTGTAAGTTTTTTCTAAAATTTTACTATTTTGAAATTTGTGTTCAGAAATTAAATTAGTTGTAACAAGTTGTAATCTATAGACTGGTTTACTTTGATTGTTTTTGTACAGCGATGTTAACGAGACCTTTTTGGTCGAGACCAAGACGAGACCTGACCTTTAAGACCAAGACCGAGACCTGACCCTTCGAGACCAAGATCAAGACCTGATCCCTCGAGACCAAGACCGAGACCTGAACGTCTGGTCTCGACACCAAGATCGAGACCTCAAAAACTGGTCTCGAGGCAGTCTCAAGACGAGACCTGGTCTCGAGACCTAACATCACTGTTTTTGTAACAATTTTTAGTCGCATTTTATTAAAAGTTATCCTTCAGTTTTTTGCTTTGTTTTTGGTTGTTATATGCTACAATTATACCAATATGAATGAATACAATAATATTATTGTTCACTAATACAATTGTTACACAGTTTTACACTCTACACAGAGACCTATTGTAGATCAACGAATTTCAGCGCTTCCAAACTTGCCGTAAAAGAGTATCTTGATGGTCTCTAAAAAGTCTATTAAAGTTTTCGAAATGGGACCTTTTATTACCCCCTCCCCACCACGCAACAACCTTGTTAGAAAATTGAGATTATGCAAACTCACCGCGACATCCCATTCTTGTCGTTTTTGAAAAGAAAACAAATATTAGTTAATGATTTAATCGCCATATATCACAATGGTTTCTAATAACACAGGAAATTAATTTCTATAAAACAAAACAGTTTATTGGGTACCAATAGTAACTAGGGGGGATGCGGACCAATGATGGATAAACATACTTTTGGCCCTATGATAAATTTTTCTGGGGCTTCTAATTTTGAAATTATTGTTCACAGTTCCGTTTTGTAAGGGAGAGGGGGAAATTTTCTTCAAAAATTACATTTTGGTTAAATTATGGTGTCTGAATTCGCTATAATTTAACAAATTGCCTTTAATCGAACAGCTTCATTACCAGATTAATTACCTAAAACTAACAGATTACTTATCTTGTTAGGTTTTGACTTAAGACTGAATACAATATAATAATTCATTATTATAAATGAGTGAATAAGTAATTAAACATTTTATTATGATGAATGCGATTCGGATCAATATGTTTACTATAATGATCAATATGTTAACCCTTATGATTAATAGGTAAGAGAAACCATATGGTGAGTCGCCATCTACTGAATGTAGTAATAATAATTAATAGTTAAACGATTAGGCTACTAGTTATTTGGATCCAAGTTGATCTTAACATTTTATTAGATTTAATTGTGAAGAAATAAAATTGAAAATAGTTGCAGAGGCATAAATAGCCATTTAGCTAATAAGTTCAATTAAAAATGGCTTAATAATTAATAGTTAGATTAAAAATCCTTCAGTCAGTTTTGATCTCTGACTTGTTTGGATTTCCAAGTTTTATTTTTTTTTATTTTTGATTTCAAATTGATTTTCCAAGTTTTAAATCATTGAGATCTCTTCTTCTGAAATTCTTAATTTAAAATTATTTCAGCATTTCACTTGTACTAAGTACAAGTTTTCAAGTCTTAAGTCTTCCAGCAGCCTTATTAATCTGCAGCTTTACTATTGTATTGCTTATAATCTATATCCTTTTCAGTTGGAAAATTGAAACTTTTCTACGGACATAATTTGGGGTTCATTGTAGTTTCCACTATAATTAGATACTTTATAATAATAAAGTATATAATCTCTTTCTCAATAATGCCATATATAGGCCTAATCTATTAAACATTAATTATTAATATTCGCTGATTTAACTAACAAAGGTTAAATATTATTGATATTATGCTTGCGCGTGGATGATTTTATAAATATATAATCCCAACTGAGAGGAGAGTGGCATTAGGTCCTATTATATCTGAAAAAAGTTAATAGGAAACGGCAGAATCTGAATCCGTATGAATTACATCGGGGCATATAATCCTTTTATGAGATACCAGATCTAAAACCCGTGACTCGTCCAAGAACGGGTCTGGTCGTTTTAAACTTAGAATTAGCTTATTCGAATATTTAAAAATTTAAAAAAAAGCAACCGTCCGATCTTAGTAACTGCTGAAACAATAACTAAGTTTTTGTGGCAATATCTAAATAGCTGACTTTCTTTTTGGGTTACAAATCTTCTAGATTAATGTTATAAATGCATCAAATTTTAGACATTCAGTAATTCAAACACACTTCACTTATAACAAGCTCCGCCATTTCTTTTGTTTACTTTCTTCCCGGCGCGTTGTTTCGTCGAGCAAAGTTTGTTAAAAGCGATAGGGGGGCGTTACACGGTTATTGAGAAGGCGACACTTGGGGGACCGCCTGTGGGAGGGCTGAGCGATTTAATGATGTGTCGCCCGCAGCTTCTGACGCCTTCTTTGTATAACGGATCAGCGGACGTTAGTTGAAATCACCAACATCGAACCAATGAAATAGCAGAACATGACTATTAATAGATGTGATACGCCAGCTCTGTAAGTTATAAGAGACATCGTTGTCAAATTTATATAAAAGTGCTCATAAAATATAATTAGGATTATTATTTTATGAGCCCACTCATACAAATTACAGTAGTTTTGCGTAGAAAATTAATCAGTTTCGCCAACTTTTATTTATTTCCTTTAATATATTACCGCAAGATAACCAACACAAATTTCAACATAAAGTCATAGCAAACATCTCACAATATATGTCAAAGAAAACACAAAAATACTTGATAAAAATGAATGCAACTGTACTTTTGGACAATTTTGGACCGCCACTTGTTGTGTAGATTGTATTGAGTCGATTATTAGTGCCAGTAATTTCAATTGTCGCGACTCGTGGCTTCGCAGCGTCTTTCGGAGCGCACCGCACAATTATTTTATTATCACCGATCCTTGTTTTGTGTCCCTCGATCTCGCTGCGTCCGATAATGATCCGATAGCACCTCTGTGATCCGTAGCAGGAACACGGGATCAGTGATCTATAGTGGCGTGCGGAGACGAAGCAGATAGGGTCGGTAATTATTTGCAAACTGCGGAGAGAGAGAGAGAGAGAGAGAGAGAGAGAGAGAGAGAGAAGTGAGAGTGAGAGTGAGAGAGTGAGAGAGAGATAGTAATTGAATTAAAATGAACGTAAATAAATTATATCATTTTGCCACATTTTAATTTTTGTCATAAAATTGTTTAATTGCGAAGCCAAAAAATGTTAAATACGGCATTATTATTATTTAAGTAAATGCTTTCTTATAAGTCTTTACATAAACTGAATTAACCGAAACCCGTCACAATTTGTCCGAAATACATATTTATCCAATCGTTTTCGAGGAATCCCAATCTTGATATAAATGTTTTATGCAATTTTGTTTTATTTAAAATTGAAAATGAGTATAACTTACAACATAATATCAAAGCTGAGATTGCCCCTCATGTAAAATCACGCCAATGGACGAAGACGCCTGACCTTATGGCGCTTTGCTGGCTTGACCGCATGTACCAGCGGCGTTCAGGTCATCATCAGCACACATGATGCTTGATCCCTGGCTCCCAGGAGACCTTCATCTAAACACATGATGCATGATCCCTAGCTCTCTGGAGACCTTGTACAGCAATGATATTCTTTCATGTTTATGATAGAAATTTAAAGGAACATAATCTCGACAAAATCAATTAGATTACGGGCAAATTGTCCTCTGCGTCTTTAACGAATTGCTTGTAGAAATGGGATGCAAACATTATTAGTGTTTTTTGTTGTTATTTCAACATAATATGTAATTATAAGACAAGAATCATATATGCGTAGTCTTTCTTTGAAACATAACTTTATTACAACATAATAAATCGAGACACGTCTCGATTTATTTTCGTATAATTTCGCTTCTGCTTTGAATGCGAACATTGGAATATTTTTCACTTATGAAAAATTGTTCCCTTGTGTAAGCTTATGGAACATTGTATTTGTTTCATGTATATGCTAGTTTATAGTTTATATTTATATCTGTCACGATATAATTATGTTTTGAAAGAATCTTTGAATTCAACAAATGAATTATTTAAATTAAGCTTTTTTTTTATATATCTACATATTTACTTTAAATATTACACTGAAATACAAGTCAGCATAGTATTGTATGTAACATTGACAATTTTTACAGCTGCAGTATTTTTAATTGTTAAGTTTCATAGAAAACACTATTTAAAATTAAAACATCTGTCTTAGCGCCAAAATTTTTTGAGGCATAAAGTTTTATATCAAGTTACATAACACCATTTTATATACATATATCTATGGATCAAATTTATTTTAGTTAAAAATAAGCACACATTGGTCCAAATTTCATAAAATTTCATTAAAATCGTCTGAAAATTGGAAAAGGCGTCATTAGATTGTAACATCAAATATAAGACCATTGTAGTGTCCAGAGAAATTAATTATAAAGTCAAAAATGACATGGCAACATCATTTTTGTGTTAGAAAAACTGTAATACACCCATCTCTTGCTGTTTTTTTAAACACTGCAGTGTCCGCACCCATATATTAATACAAAAACACGGGTATAATTTGCAACATATGCAAAAATACTGCAGTGTAAAAAATACTTTCTTTGAAATATCTTGAATTTCAGGCGGTGGAAAGCGGCCCAAAGTCTCTCCCTGAGATTTTATAATCAAGCTTATAATATATAACACTATACGCTATACTGTGTATAATATACTTCGACAATATCGACATTTTCACATTTTGTTTCTGAAGTGTTACAATTGACCGTCTTCATTTAACAACCAAATCAACAGCGTGACTGAGTTTCACTCATTATCACTTGCCTCGTTCCCATTGGTCAATTTTAACAAATAGTAGGCGTGGTCGCGGGTGATTGAAAGGCTACACTTGTTGTTATATTAACTGCTATTGGCTACGAATGAAAGAAGCTTTCTTTCTTCAACAAATAAACGTTTAACATGAAATAGTGGATTAGATTGAAAAATTGAAATTCTAAAAACAAGAGGATTAATTTATACACAAAGTACTGGTTTTAAAAAGGTGTTTTTCGAAATAGGTACAGCTTAAGTGATTAAATGCTCGCAACTAATGATAATATTTGATAATAAAATTTTAAACTTTAGTCGAATGAGGATTATACAGTACAGCGGTAATAATGCATATGAAGCGCAAACTTTTAGGAGAGTGCAAAAATGCCTGACGATTTTATTTTAACATTTCAATCGTAATTTTTGAGAGTGCTAACAATTAAATGTAATATCAATATTGTAAATTCTTGAAGTCAATCCAACGTATGTAATTAAGTCAGTAAATCACTCAAAAAAGTAACTCGATTGAAAATAACATTTTAAAAAAATCAGTGATAATGGTCGCATTTTTGTAGATCGCTCGAAAAATTAAGTATTATTAAAAACAATCAGAAAATGTAACTTTTTCTGAATCCCCCCCCCCCTAGATATCTTTTGTTTATTATAATGGCTAGAGGCCAGACAGTGAGAGTAATTATATAATGGTCATTTTAGTTAGAGATAGAAGCAAATTACTATAGTATTCATAAAATGAATAAAATTAAATATTAAAAAAATATATGAGAATAAATTAAATATTGACAAAAATTACGTTTAAAATAATTAATATTTTGAGGCTCCATATTATTTTACTGATATTGTTAAATAAAAATTAAAAACTTTTATAATTACCATTAAACTGTTGCAAATATCATAGGATTATCTACAGAAATTAGAAGAGCAATAAGGGGAGGGAGGGAGTAATATATAGAAAAATATATTAACTTTAAGGGTAATTTTTTTATGCTAGAACATTTTTGATATCTTTTTAACTTGATACATTTTTGTCATTTTATTATTTTTTGGATTGCCTTCATTTGATACATTTTTTAAATTTTTCATTTTTTTCTGACGGTACATCGAACAAAGCTTTTCAAAAAAATGATTCCATTCATTTATCACAATTACTTTTTCTCGAAACTAAACAAATATATTAATTTTTAATTCGAGGAGATTATAACCCTGTCATGGCTATACAACTGGTTGTCCGAGCAATTTGCAGACAATTTTTTTAGCCGAATGGAATTATTTTTTTGCGATTGTAAGAAAAAACTCTGTGCTTAAAGTTAAGATTATAGTTAAGCAAATGTCAAAATTTTATCAAGGGGCTAATTTTTCTGGAATAAAAATTAATTACACAATATGATATATGCAACATATCTATTTATTAGTTAATCTCATCAATATATATTTAGATTATAAATTTTAGTTTCATACAGTGTTAGTTTCTATATTTGCTTTGTGTTGTTTTTATATATTGTAAACTTCATAAAAATCCGTAAAATTTTTATTAATTATTATAACTATTTGATAAAAACTTACTAATTTAAAATTAATTTAAACTTTTAAATATATTATTTTTCAGACTACTAGACGGATAAACATCATACTAAATTATTAACATTAATAATTAATTTAACAACTCTAAAAAATCGATCAAAATTACAATCTCCAATAATAACTTTCAATTTCAAAAAATATCTAAACTATTTTCTTATTAAATAAACAACAAATTGAAATTTAATTCTCAGTAATATACGTCGTCTTATGAGATCCTGTACATTTGATGATATCGTTTTATTTGGGATTATCTTTGCTAGAGCTATAAACTGAAAACTTTGTTGTATTGAGAAGGACTAATTAGGACATATGCCTATATCAACTGAGATCAGCATGTACGCCACAAAAAGAAGGCGACGCAATGTTAAATCGTGAGTATAACTACAATATTAAACTTATTAACTAAATTTTATTTACTTAATACTGAATTAATAATAATAATGTTGAATTAGAATGTTAGAAATAGAAAAGTACCGAAATATACGAGTAAAAATAATTTCAAGGAATTTAATCAAAAATGTGCTGTGATAAAATCATCAAAAAGTTTATAAATCAGAAAATCTTTATAAATTTAGAGCGTTTAACAAAGTAATCGCTATATTCACTAATATGTTTCCTTCTGTTTCAAAAGCTTTGATCCGCTGCAAGCAATATTTTATCGTAGGCCTATAGTTATATTTTTGCAATCTTCATCTAGGAATGTATCTTGGTTTTTAGTTTGGTTACTGTGGATCTTTTTTTAATAAGTCTTTACATAATTTAAAGCTCTCGAAATTATAATATTATAACGATATTGTAATTTGAAAGTTAAGAAAATTTAAAAAATCTACGTTTTTTACACAATTTTACAGAATTTAAAAACCAAAAAATGATAGTTGTATAATCAACAAAAAACGTCTAATTTAACTTTATAGTTGTATATTTCCACTTGTTTCAAGTTATATTTATTTTCTTTAAACTGTAATTTAACGACGCGTTTAAATTACACTTTATTTTAACGATCTATTCCGAAATTTGATCCAATTTTTTTCCTCATGATCAGGAAAGGTTAAGCCAATTTTTGCATATAATTTCAAAGCAGTCCTGAACTTGGCACACGTGAACTGAGCCAAGTTTAAGATTCATGACTAACCATATGCACTACTGGTGGATTTTTTACGACCGATTGATCGACGGACTGCGGCTGAGAGCGACAATGGTCGCCGCCGCGACTTGAATCGATCGCTGCCGTCGTCGCGGGTCGACGGTCAAGAGGTTCTCAGTCGGCGGCTATAGAGTCTCCATTCTTCCCTAGTCAAGCATTCATTCATACAAATAAATAACCAGAAGATTAAAAACTACTCAATTAAAAGAATTTTATGCCATAACAATAGCTGAGATTTTTAAATTGTTAGTAAAAAATAATGCAAACATGCGTGTTACACGCGTGTTAGATTTATTTGTTTAATTTATTTGTTTAGATTTATTAGTTTAATTTATTTGTTATTAAATTATAATAGTTAAACAAGATGCGTTTGATAATAAATAACTAGAAATATAATATCTCAAAAATGTTTAATACTCATGAATATTTTTAATTTATAAGGTAGTTTGATCTCCTGATCCTTTTTTCTAAATCATCAGTTAATTTTCAACAGCCTTAAAAATCACCAGACTATAAAAAGGTAAAAAGGCATGTCGTCCCCGTCAATTCCTTTACCAACCCAAAACTTAACCAAAAATCTAATCCTAGCCCTAACTTTAATCTTAAACCTAATCATAAGTCCAACCGTGAAATCCAGAGAACTAACAGTCGGGGATGATTTGTTTCGGCCGATTTGGCGATCACGTATAAGTGATAAAAGAACCAAAAACCAGCAAATACTACAAAACACCAAATGAACTAAACTAAAAAAAACCATCACTCCTGTTAAAATGATCTCTGTCTCTTGAAATTTATTCTCATTTACATCCCAACTCCCCCCCTTCCCCCAAAACACAAATTTTCTTCACAAACGCATTGTTTTCTTCATTCAATGTTTTCTTGACGAGTCCTTACATTAATTAGAGTTGAAATGGAAGCCAAGAATAATCAACAAAAATACAGCAATGCGAGAATTAGACAGTAATTCGGCCAATTTAAAACGTCGACGAGTTTATGATTAGACACGTTATTTTTGACGCGCGCGACTTTCGACGCGACGCAATGACTTGCGTGACTTGCTTGCGTGATTTGCTTTTGGTTTTTCTTATACTTATCCAACTCACTTTTATTTTTTCACTTCTTTCTTGTTTTGGATTCAGCAAATGCAGTAAAGATTGCCGTTAAAAATGATACTGTTTTGAATTAAAGTCAAATAAATTTATTTCATGAATATTGTTCCCTAAACATACATTATATTATTTCATAAATATACAAATGCAATTAATCAGAATTAAATCAAATTGTTTTTGAGCAATTTTTAGAATGAAACATTCTTTATTTAACTTTTCAGAATTTAGATTTAACTAAAAATAAAAGTTTAATCATATTCTTTTTAATATAACAATTTTTAGAATTAGCGAATTCTTTATTAGCTTTCAGAAATTAAATTAAACTAAACCAGAATTAAATAAGAATCTTCTAAAACAAATTTTATAATAAAAAATTATTTATTTAACTTTTCAGAAATAACAAGTCGCCCTTGAAAGATCCACCAAAAAGTAACCCCAGCAAGAGACACAGAGAGAGACTGAACTCAGAGTTGGAACTTCTGGCGAGCTTGCTGCCCTTTGAGCAAAGCGTTGTATCAAAGTTAGATAAACTTTCTATACTTAGACTGGCAGTCAGCTATCTTCGCACGAAAAGTTATTTTCAGGGTAAGCATTTATTTATATCATGATTTCACTAAATAAAAAGGTAATTCAAAATATTTTTAAAAGCTTAAAATATATTTTAAGCTAGTTATTAAGTGCCTTAACAATAAGTATTTTGTTATGATATTTATGTCATGATAGAAATGTAAATTTTTGTAATTAATTGACAAATATATATGGTACATGTGAACGCATTTCTGATTATAATAAATTTTTAACAAGGATTTTTGCTATGTGATCTGAGTTAGGGTTAGTATTAAGGTTTATGTTTAAGGTTGGTTTTGCTTAGGGTTATTAAATGACACAACTGGGCCGAATTAACGCATTTGCGGTTGCTTTCTACCACTTTTGTGATACATTACAAGCGTAAATATAGATTATTGAATTTAGTTTAGCCATATGCTCAACAATTTCAATTCAGTGAGAATTTAAACTTTTCATCAAGTTACCACGTTTTTTCTCAATCCCTCATTGAATCCAGTAAGTCACGAAAATCTTTCTTATTCAAATTAATGACCCACGCTATTTTTCGCTGCTACATTTAGCAATGAAACTCACACGCTATGAATTCGATCTTATATTACAAAAAACCAGTCTACTTTTTTCTCGTTCTTTATTATTCACTCCAAGCCGCCATGTTTCCCTTCCTAACTTTACCGGTCAACACATCATTCACGCAGGCGTCACTTTTCACTTCACTATTACGCATGCGCGTAGAGGTAAAGTTGATATTACAATTACGTGTGACCCTAATTGTGTTCAATGAGGAAAAACGATATTGTGACAAAGTCATCATTCACGAAAACGTTCGAACGTGACAGTATATTATAGTGGCTTTTCTACTTGTCACCTTGCATGAATGTTTGTATGCGTGCGCAGGTTTTTTAACTTACAAAATATATTTTTGAATGGATTCAATGATATATTTAGACAATTTTCGGTTGCAATTTCTTGTCTGACAATTATTGCAAGCAAAATAACCGTTTACTATGGTATTACTTTCTTAATTCTTTATATAACTATTCGATTACTTTATTAATACTTTATTTAAAATTCCAAACTCAGTTTCTGATAATATATATAAGAAATTTTTGTGTATTTGTAACTACACAATTATAGAAAGCGAAACAATTCAGAAATTAAAGCATTGTTTCGAAATTTCACAAAGAACTTTCTTTTCGAAGTGATTTCTCTTCTTAACTCTTACTAGTTTTGCTTTTCTGCCCAGTCTATGTGTATTTGATATCGTAGTTCCTGATGTTTTAAATGTCTTGAGGAAGGCTCTAAATCAACTGCTTTTACTTTGAATAAAGTTTATTACTAAACTTTATTCAATGTACATCAAGAATAAATAAAGCAAAATGATCAGAAATTCTAACACGAGATCTCTAAAAAAATACAACAGTATTTTTCGAGAGTTCCCCTTGATTTCCCTTAGCTTCCCTAGGTTCCTCTAGGTTGCCACTGTTATCTCTGTCTCACTTTTATCCTCATGTCCAGTGCGGCGATGACAAGTGTCACGGAGAGACCAGCGTGAAATGACAGCAACCGATACTAGATATGACAAAAGGATAATTGCGGATGCGGTTACCGCAACCATAAGGTCCGTAGAATATAGTTGACAGAGAAGGTATTTTATTGAATTAAATGTTTCAACACATGCTCGGGTCATATGTCGTAAGGCAATACTTTTTGTTGATGCCCTTCTCTCTCAAATTTGACAGTTAATTGCGCGGATATCAAGCTTTAAAAAGTGAAATTTATTTCTTAATTCAATACTGCAAGAGTGACATTTCAATTGGTTATAGAATTCGATACTTTTATAAATTTCGTTATTGGGAAATACGATGTAAATGCCGAAACATGGTATGAATTTGGCGTGAAATGAGCGTCTTCTCAAAGAATGTTAGGATTAGACTGCATCAAATTTTTCTTGCAGAAATAAGTAATACTAATTAAAAAAATTAGTCGTAAAAAAGTTTAACTTAGTTATTTTCAATATTTGATTCGCGAATTAAAAGCTTCAATTTAACAATTTCCCTAACCTCTGTCATTGATCGGTTAATTGTCATCTAAAAGCTGTATTAATATAACTACTTTCGTAATTAAATCAATTTTAAAAAATAAGCTACATTTTTGTTAATAAAAATACTAATCAAGTATTCATATTAATTTATTACAAGGACGACTATTTTGCAACGTCAATATTTCAACAAAATTATCTTAATTTTTCTATTAAAGCCTCTATCTAGACTCTATCGTATCATTTCGCGAGTTAATCTAATCCGAATCCCACCGGACTCTAACTAATATTGAGTACTAATTAATTGCCGCGTCGCGCTGCGTGCGGCGCCGCAATAACTAACTGAACGCAACTGACAGCCCAATAAAGAGCTCTTTCTTGTCGCGGATGAAGCCGCGCGGTCGCGGCGGAGGGATACAACGTAAGGCGGTTGGCAGGACTTCTTTACGCTTCTCGTGGAAAAATGCCGAATTTTTCGGCTTCTGTTGATTTCGCCGAATAGCAAAAATGGCATTGTTAATATCTGATTTGATTTGACGATAATTGTTGTTTTTGAAATAAAACAATTGTTTGTATTGTTTCTATAACAGAACAATCCGAGATCATTAATTTTCTTAGAGTTGTTATGGCTGGGTAGTGATTTTAAGAAAGGGTACAATCGGAAGCGGAAGTAGTTAGGAGAAAAGAAAAGAGCAGTTAATTGTAATAAAATGGCCGTAGAGACATAACAAAAAGACCGATTTCGAATAGTATTGTGAATACCGTCGTAATTCTAGTTAATAAGAAAAAACTTGAATTACGATATTGTAAATCTTTGGTTATTGTGTTTGTAAATTAAAGAGTGTTTGAGAATGAATAAGCATTAGAGACAAAAAGAGAAAAGGGTTAAATGGAAAAAATGTGCTAATGAGAGATACATAACGATTAGATACATTGCGAGAAATAAGAAAAAATATAAAAACAGTTATAGCATTGCAGTGTTATTAACGAAGCGTGAAAATTTTCTGAATTTTTTTTGTAAATGATCCATAGGAAACGATTGGTCAAGTGCATACATGCTATAACTTTTCAATTTCAACAAAAATTGACAATAAAATTTATTTTAATGCCGCCAAATTTTTGAGATTTACTTATGGACATAATGACAAAACAATAGTCACGCTATAATAATAGATATTACTTTGAGATTTTAAAACAACATGAAAGTTCAAAGAAATACACTATTTTTTTATAAAAAATTATTCTGATTATACTCTGCTGCACATTTTTATACTCCCGTAAAATTTTATTGATCTCCTGAAAGTTTTGTAGATTTTTCAATCGTTTTATATTATCTTGATATAT
>JAQIXG010001549.1:0-21479 GCA_034700105.1 Oconnorella tubifera
GTCACAAAGTTTCAATCCCCACAGATCATCTTTTATTCTAATTTTAAGATATTAAAGAAAAATTAATTAGGTTAAACTATAGATACACGAGTTTCCATTCATACTATTCAATGCACGCGCCAACATGTAGACTAAACCAGTTAACATACAAGACTGTAATAAACAATAAAATAAAGTTGTTATAAACTATTATTAACTATACACTCTTCTGTGTAATAATGCATTGATTTATAAAGTTATATACAAAGCAAAAAGTGGCTGCATATATTTTCATCTACAATAGGTTCCTTTTCACAAAATTATTATTTAAATGGCAACTGAATCAATAGTATAACAAAATTTTCTAAAACTAGATTCATCCGAGTCGTTCAAAACAAAATAAATCTTCATTTATTCGCTTAATTTAATAAGTTTGGGCGTTGAAACTAATATATTATGAATTAATGAATTAATACAAAGCAACACTTTTCTATAGAAATATCATAGTCAAAAGCAAGATTGCTTTCTAAAATGCTATAGGCATAATCTTTCCGAATTTCGACGTTAAAACTTCAACTCGTTCAATCTGATGCTATCATATAAATTTTATTATTTTATTCAAAATACATCAATTTTTATTAATAATCAATAAATCGAGTAAATGTTTATGTATTGTAACATACACAAATATTATTAATTAATAAAGGAAGGATGATACAAAACAGATTATAAAACAATTATAATTACAAAACGCAATCAAACAGTTGAAAATACATTTTATGTTGATTTTTCATTTTTTACTTGCGGTTTTTAATTTTAATTTTTCTTTTCTTCCGTATTTGAATGTAAACAATATTCATAGAGGGGTTTGGTTTTTATCTTCACCCTTTAGAAATGAACATTTTTCAATCTTTTCATTTTCAATCTTTTAATTACAAGTTAAATAACTCATAACCCTAATCACACTCCAAATCCTAACCCTAATCATAATTAGACAACTCTCTAAACAGCTCAGTTAACATGCACCTACATCTACCAAGGCTATTGAGCTAAATGGGCGGGGCTTGCTAACAAACGCTGCATCTCTGGGGATGCTGCCACCTTTTGGCAACCGACTTATTTATACAAAATCAGTTTTCGTCTGTTTTTATCAGCTTTCATCCAAGTATATATAATCTATTACAGTCTTCATGCATATACTGTATATACCGGGTCTAGTATAATGTTTCATATTATGATAAAACTCTGACTTTTAAAACTCTAATCCGCTCAAACATCTCTCGATGTAACTCGACGGGATATGGACCAGACTCCAGGAAGAGACCAAAGGGGTTACCCCTTCCCCCAACACCATCCCCCTCACTCCTCCATCAATCCCCCCTCGATCCTCCCTCTTTATCCATTCATCACCTAAATACTCGCACAATGAATAATTTATGAAAAACCTATTTTTTTAAACGAAAATCTATTGTTTTTTCGTTGTACTAGTATTTACATTATTTTTACGTTATTAAAAGTTAAAATTTAACATTTTGTACAAAAAACTTATTCTCTATAGAATAAGATTTTTGTTTAAAATGTTCAATTTTAACTTTAAATAATATAAAAATAATGTTAATACTAGTAGACTGAAAAAAGAATAGATTTTTGTATAAAGGTTAAATTTTAAGTTTTTATAATGCAGATTATTTAAATGATAATTTGCTTTTGTTATGCTCATTGCAGTAACCCTCCCTCCCCCCCCCCCCAACACTCCCCACTTCCATTATCTTGAAAAACTTAGTTTAACTGAAATCGATTACAAAAAAATCATAAAAGTATTAGTTTCTGTAATACTCTTTTGCGATGATAGGAACATATTATATTAAGTTATTAATTTTAATATATCTATTTTTGTTTAAAATCGCACCTCGGAATTGTCTGATTTCCGACAACGCTAAAAGCGCAGTATACAATCAGATTAACGTTGGATTGTGAATCACTGAATATATTCTAGGATTGAGATTTTAATACAACGTGGTAACACTGTTAGAGATTAATAAAATCAAGTGGTAACCTTGTTTCTAACCGTGAGTGGTAACCCAGAAGTTGTTCAGTGCTTTATCCGTTCCTCGAATGTTGCTTATTTCTAGATAGTACATTTCCCCGGTACAGCGGAAACTCTTTTCAATGACTTGCAATAAAATTACTTATTCTTATTTTATACCTATTATGAATTTATTATTTATTCTTTTTCTAAACTTATATTTCTTATTTTACAACTATATTTGGTGAATTATAGCTCATACAAATGCAACGAACACAAAATATTTTACTGGATTTATATGTAGGCAATTTTTTATCACATTGATCCATATTTGACCTGATTGAAACAAAGATTTTGTTAAACTAATCACGATTAATCAATACCAAGCATCGTGGCAATTTATGATCTACAATTACGCGTCCCGGATCCTTATCAAAGCTAAACTGGAAATCGTCCAAGGCGCTCTTTTCTATAATGCCTTGGACTTATAACACGCTCGCAGGCTGCGCAGGCCACGGGCCGCGGCCCTCTGAGGCCTACACCATCGTATAGTATGCATTAGATTAGTGGTACAGTTTTGCCAGGTCGGCAAACAACTGGCAATTTCGTAAAAATTATTCTAGGCCGCTTCGCATAGTAAATGTGTTAAAAACTCTGTTCTTCATTATCTCAAGTTGAAAATGATGGGAAGTTGCACGTTGCGAGTATAATTTAGATTTGAAAACTAGGATTGTGGGTCTATTTACTATAACTTTAAAGTTAGAGTTCAGATTAACGAGGGATTATTTAAAATTTAATTTAATAAGAGTAGTTTAAAAGTTAAGTATATAATTGTAGTATTTTACATATTGAGTATTCTACGAGTAGTTTTGTAGTGTATGCTTGTAGTTTAGTTGAAGTTTTGAGAATGCGATTTTATGTGGATACTGTTGATAGGTTTTCTTTCAATTATTTGATATGTATTTCATACGAAAATGTGCTGCATTCTTTTGTGCATCTAAACACAGAAATTGCGTTTCAAATTAATCGATTTATATTATAGTTTACTTTCACATTTAGGTATATGATTGAATTATATATGCAATAAAATTACTTTCTGTGTCGTTTTGTGAAGCTTCATTTCAAATGCCTTCTAGTCTAGTAATTTATTTCCTTTATAAACGTTTTAAAAATTATAACGTAGGTAAAAGTGATAGATAAACGCTTTAGCCTCAATTTATTGTATTAGTTATCTCTATGTTTTATAATGAGATCCTATTTCAAAACAGTGTACCTATTTATGAAAGATTCTATTCGTGTATTTAAAAATGAGAAATTATATTTTCTGTTTATTCTGTGATCCTATAAAAGTAATTTACTTTTCCGACTATTCGTGTATTTTTCTCAAAGTGACTTTATTTGCGTTATATTCATATTATTATAATCGGGGCGATGAAACTTGGAAGGGGAGAGAGTTAGCTTCTTGTGCTTTAGAAGAATTAAAAATAATAAAATTGCTTCTGGGATCGATAAAGGCAGGGATGGGTGCCATCGAACCAGTCTTATTTTGCGGCGTCATTTAGTAAGACGCATAAATTTGTACCAGGATTTAAGTCGTGCAGTGATCACACTTTTAACAGGTCTACACAATTTGGACATTAATAAAATCAAGTCAAAACTTAGAATATTTTAATCCAGTTTTGACTCAATGAACAGGTATAGATCTGTGCAATCACTTGAAATAAAAAAAGTATACTTTAAGTGGTCAAATTTTTTCAAAATCATTGATTTATAACTTTACACTACTTTATAGAGTTTGACTAGCACTTCTATTACTTAAGTAGTGTATTTGTAACATGTAGATAACATTCAATCATAATTAAGATGTAGCAATCTTCAACAAATTTCTATGAATTATTTTCACGAATGTCATCATAGACATAAAAAATATTAAAATAAATACATTTCTCTGATAAGCTACGTAAACAATGAGTCAGCGATCTGCTCCAAATCCTGACGATGCGAAAAAGCCGCTTAAGAAATGCGTCAATTTCGAACCCCAAGCCTGGCGCAAAACGCTCTGTAAGAACTGCTTCAAAACACGCCCAGAGCACACGGCGCAATGCGATCAGGATCAACTCTCCGACAGCGATACCGGGATTCGACCCCCGACCCCTCGTGTCGACCTGAAAGGTGATGCTCTCGTGGATGCTCCTTTTGGCCTCAGCAACATAAGGCGCTCGCTGAGTGTCACCGATGATGACGACGAAGAAGTCGAGATACCGATTAGAAGAGGTTCTAATGCTGGAAGGTTCCCACCAAGGCTTGTCCAACAGAATGAAAAGGTTCCGTGTAAAACTACAGATAGTCCAATATCAGAAACTAAAACAATGACAAATGCTGGAGTGGAAAGAAAAGAGCCAACAAAAGAAGGAAATACGACTAAGGTAATTCCACATTCTAAAGATATTGGCATTAATCGTGAAAAATCAGCTTCACTTGAAAGGCAGCCGAATAAAGAACAAATAGCAGCCTCAGGGATAAATCAAAATGATGAGCAAAGTGTAACAACTTCCCCAAATGCATTATTGCCAGGTAGAGAGGACGTGAAAGCTCATACTAAAGAATTCAAAGAAAAACTTTCAAACATCATCTCAGGCAATCCAGACCGTGTTAAACACGATGAGACCAGATCTAAAATGGCAGCTGCAGGAACAAAGGAAAGCGGAAATCAAAACATATTAAATACTGCTGCACAAAATGGCGCCAAAACTATACCGGAAGAAAAAACGACGGCTAATGATATAGCTTCAGATTTAAGTAAAGAAAAGCCGTCAAGTAATCAAGGAAAATTAGAGTCACCCGTAATTAAAATTAAAGATTTCAAATCGCCTTTTTCCACACAACCCGACTCAAAGGCCTCATCTAGCGAACAGAGTCATCAAAACACACCTAGCGAACACCGCTCAAACCAAGCTCCAGTTTATCCCACATCAAATCTCGCTTTATCGAATAAAAATAACGAGCAAGGTGCAGACAGAGGAGTTTCAGCGAGCCAGATATCAGAAGTTGTCAGTCCGCCTGGCAAATCGGGTCTGATTTACGCAAGCAGCAGCCAAGAAGCGAGGAACACAGAGGGCGTTAAGGGCATTAGTGAAAAACAATCTTCAGCTGCAAGCAGCAGCATCTCAGACGCCCAGCAGCTTGATCTCACACGTACAGACGTCAGCAACTGCGTCAGAGAAAGCTCCACGGTAGGCGGCGGCGGTGGCCTTGAAAGTGGAAACAGTTTAACAAAAATAAGCCGGTCTAATTCGGCTTCGCAGCCAACCAGCAGTGAAAACAAATCCGCAGCTGCTGCGATTTCTCAAACTTCCAACGCACAAGCTCCGCAAGTTTCTTATAGCGGGAATGAAAGCGTGCCAGTCGGGGCTAGCGAGCGAGATGTAAACAACAGCAGCCCGGGAGCTGTAGCAGTAAATTCTTCGCGGATCCGTCAGAGGCCAGCCGATCGTTCATCGCTAGCAGGGCCTGATTGTTCGACAGCCTGCTCGCTTGATGAGCCGTTAACACGCCGTAGCGAGGTAACAACAGGCGCTAACAACTGCGAAGTTTTATCGGCCACTCTCGACGGTCAGCGAATTTCGACGAATCGGACCGACTCGGCGGACAGTCGATTAGATAATCGGACAGTTCACGCGGGATTAAATAATCTTTCGACAGCTGCGTCGTTATCGAACAACGCTAGTGGATTAAAGACTGTTAGTTTGGTAGGTGGGGCGGGGGGAGGTAATCAAGGACAATCGTGGCAGTCAGTTGGGACTGTGATAGAAAGTAATGACAAAGATACGACGAGGAACGCCACTCCCACTCGAGCTAAAGTTGAGACAACAATAACGCTCGCGGGAATCGGTACGTCATACGCGCCAAAATCTCAAACGTCTGATTCGTCAGTCAATAAACAATCGTTGACGAATCAGATCGCTCCATCGTCGTCGGTGTCCAATGAGATTGCTCGTAACAACAGCAGCGCGGGAACGCTGCGATATATAGAGGCGGGAGATCCGAGAGTAAGCTATAATAATTTTGATGATTCTATAAATCAAGCAAACTCAAATTTTCATCAAAATAGTAATAATAACAATAGTAATCCATCACCGGATTATTACCGATCAACTGGATACCCACCTCCTGCAACACAAGGAGCAAATCAGCAACAAATAAGGCGAGTGAGAGCAGTAACAGGGGCTCAACCTTTAGTTGGTCAACAGCAAGTTTACCCTCAAGATCAGCAATATTATCAACATCAACAGTCGCAGCCTATGAACCAGGAATGGTTTAGCAGCAACGCGCCTTCTCACAGTCAAACCGACGACGATCTCTTCGCCCATCTTCGTCAGGCAGCCTTATCTGGGAGTCCATCGGGACCCCAGGCAGGACCAGGCGGGCGACGTCAACGGCGTCGTCGCCTGTCGAGCTACGACGCTCGAACGCCGTGCGGGACTAGTATGGACATATCGCTTATGGATAGAACGGATGCCATGATGGAGGGACAGAGAATGCTGATGGAAAGTTTAAGAGAGAAAGTGGCGGTACTCGAGGAGAGATGTGATAGGTGTGAGAGGGAGAGATCTGCGCTGGGCGATCTATTGTCCGCTAAAAAATCGGACTACGAACGCATGAAGGAGCACTACAGAGTGCAGCTGAATGAGGCTGATGATGAAGTCATGAAGCTGAAATCTGAAAAGGTTGGTGAATAGATTCTCTTAGGCGTTAAATATATATTATTTCTGCTGTTTAATGTTGTCATAGTTATATCTATGATTCAATTTGTAATATAGTTACACGTTGTAGCATGCTTAAACAGTATGTATTCTTAGAATATTTTGAAATATTTTGTATGACAAGCTTATTATAAGTCTAATACCAAATGGTTAAGTTTTATTGTAGACTTGCATAGATATGATTTTTTTACTTGATCTGCTTGCTTTCTCCATAAATCATAATACAGTTGAACCATTTAGTTATGAATAATTAAGTTTCAGTTAGACGTTTTATATTTAATGTTACCATGAACTAACTAGGCCTATGTCACTGATACCGGTGTCAATTTTTCAAGCGTCTTACTAAAGGTGCATCAAGTTATAAGTTATAACTTATAAGCGATTACTATGAGCTTTCACAGGAATGCAACCGGAACCTGTTGTTCCTGAGTCCGTTGCTTTGCTATTTCGCCCGCGAGCTTGTACTGGCTTTATGTACTTCTTTTATTCAACTAAATTAATTACAGTTAGCCTTTTCCGTGTATTTTCTTTTGCTTAATTAATAGCATTTAACAGCATAATGTAGGTTTAATGCATCCGCTACACAGAAGTATACTATGATATTGAATCTGGCTGCATTCCAAAATTTAGTTTGACATTGTGGCATTTATATCAAGATAGTGCTCGTGCGCGTCCAACATTTGGACCAGGAGGATAAGGCAAGCTCCTCCTAAGAATTAAAACCAACTTCAAACAATGGGGAGTATTTTCTCCTCTTAGTATTGACAGTGTAAAAAAATGAACGCAAAGTTATAAAATAAAACGATCGCCATCTTTGGTAGGCTATATAAATATTAAATATCGAATATTAATATGTGGTAAATAATATAAGCTTATTTTATTTCATCATTGCTCGTTCACTGTATGCTTAATGCCATTTGTATATTTGATTGATTCAAACAAGCTGACAAGCAATTAAATAATATTCTCGCTACACAATATTATTCACAATATAAAGAATATTCTCGTTACTACTAGGTTAATTGAAGGCCTAATCCAATAGTTAAAATATTTTCAGTTCCACGCTTCGTTGTATAACAGATTTAGTTATAAAGTTCTAGTCATCAACATTCATAAAAAAATATAGGCCTAACTTAACACTACAGTTAATAAATCGCTTAAAATTGAGCAGCAATAACGCACAGTTTTTGTCTAAACGGCACTGCAGACAAAAATGTCTTTAGTAACTTTAAATAAGCCTCTTAATTAATTAATTGGTTCTTTATAGCTTAGTTTGAGTAATATTATAACATGATAATTACTATATCCTAGTTATAAAGAAGGTTCTGTTGTGTTGTGACGCCTAGGCTCGCCTACTGGACAAGCTACAGCTGCCGGAGAGCGAACGAGCCTCGCTAGCGGCCGAGGAGAGTGTCATCGCTGAGCTGAAGCGTCGCCTAGAGGACCAAGAGACTAGGCACGGGGAGGCCCTGGGCGAGAATGAAGACCTCAAACAAGAAGTCAGACCTCTACTTCTGTCTATGTGTCTGTTTGTTTGTTTGTCTACTTGTTGCCTGTCTGACAGTCAGTATGTCTGTCTGTTAGTCAGTCAGTCGGTCAGTGGGTCGGTCGGTCGGTCATCGGTTGGTCGGTCTGTCGGTCAGTCAGTCTGTCTGTCTCTCTGTCCGTTTGTATGCGTGGCTATCTGTTTGTCTATCAGTTTGTCTTTCTTTCTGTCTGATTTTCTTACTCTCTGTCTATATATGCATGCATGTATGCTTTATTAATCTTTATTTCTAAGCATGCTTTATATTTCTGGACATGCCCATTTATCTGTCTGTCTGTACAGTCTCTCTGTCTCTCTCGCTGCTTATCTGTCTAGCTATCAGTTTATCGGTCTGTTTATCTTTTTATCGGTCTGTTTCTCTGTGTTACTATAACTACAGTATTTTTTAATATGTATTTCGGTAAATGATAAAGAGAAGGGAAGTGGTAACAATTTTGTCTCAAATAATTTTGTTTAATTAGGTTCGTGACCTACAGCTTGAAATGGCAGAGATGCACGACCAGTTCAGAGAAGAAGAAGCGATAGAGTTCAGAGAACTTCAGAAAGAGTTGGAGAGCACTGCGAAGAATTGTAGAATACTGCAGTTTAAGCTACGAAAAACGGAACGAAGGTTGGTTGGATTAGAATCTTGTAGAGCCAGTGTAAAAAAATTTGGAAGCTTTATTTATAATGTAGTAACATTGACTGTTTTTAATCAAATTTTTTTTTTCATAGATTAATTGACAAGTGTGAGCATTTATAAGATAATTATTCACAATATAAAATACTGTAATATACTATAAAAACTAGTCTATATACCAAATATATATTGGTATAATTGTTTTAAGAAAAATCTCCCCAACCATTTTTTATTCCCAGGAAGTTAAAAAAATATTTCGTACACAACACGAAAGACTTACCAACAAAATCTCTGCCCCCTTTTAAATTTTTTCTCATATATATTTTTTTAATTGTATTTATTTTTGATACATATCTACAGAGTTGAACAACTAGAATCAGACAGATGTCAGTACGAAGAGAAAATACGTCATTTTGAAAGCTGCTTCCAGAGTTCCGATGACAAACGAAGGATTCGCGTTCTAGAAGAAGACTTACGAATGTCGAAGGAAGTGTCAGTTAGGATGCATCAGGAATTAGAGAAGCAGGAACAACGCAGGGCCAGCAATCAAGAAGATATGGATAGACTGAAGAACTCTTTGAATGAATCGGATAACAGAAGGCTTTGCTTACAAAACCAAGTTGATAGTCTCACACATGAGGTAGTTAGGTTAATTAATTATTGATTAATTAAATTATAAGTTAATTAATAAAGCGCTAATTAGCTAACATCATGGATTGCGCAATTTATATCATGGATTGCAGCATTATATGAATTATGTCTTGATATATAGCTGTCAATTTATGGGTCATACTAAATGGTGGAACGAGTAAGCGATATAGAGTGAATACATAGGTATCTAACCTGGAACTGTTGCGTTTGAGTCAAACTGGTTTAAGCTTTATACAGCTCTGTCATTTTCAAATCGATTTTTATCAAAGTAATTTAAAATATTGTTCTCACAAAATTTTGATCCTCATTTTTAAAATTTCAGAAATTATTGCTCAGGAAACTGAACAAGAAAATTATTCAAACTTTCAATTGTTCCACAAATGTTTTTCATTTTAAGTTATTTAGTGTTTTTGGTTTTTCTTGTTCTTTCTTCCCTCTGTCTAACTACAGTTTTGTAGGTAGCAATATTATGGAATTAATATTTTTGTGTTTAGTTAGCAAAAAAACAAGAAGTGAAGAAATTTGAAAATGTTATGGACTCCACAAAGGTATTAAATATTCCTTAAATGTATAAACATAACATTATAGATGATAGTTATAGTCTTAAAAATTAATGACATTATATAATTAGACCTTGAACCTTGATAAACAGCCCGCCTATACGTCCATTATATAATAGATTGAAGGCATATGGGCGTGTCTTAATTCGCCATATTGGTCCCCTTAAAGCGAGTTATTTTCCTTGTAGATATTTAATATCAATTAATCACACTTTAAAATATTGCTAATATCAATAAATACTTGATTATTTAAATTTTAATATAATTTTTCTAATATTTACTATTTATTTAAATTACATATTTTCATAGTCTACCAATATGGCGGACATAATAAAATAAGTCTTCAAGATATATTAGCACGCTTTGTGCTGCTTATGATTAGTCCGAGTAATATTCTAAGTTTTTTTCCTTTAATTCACAGCTAAACGCTTACAAAATCAACTCTTCTAATCAACCAATCAGCGAAGCCGACAGCCTAAAACTAACTCAGCTCACGCGGGATTTATCTGCGAGTATAGAGCGCGAGACGGACCTGAAGGAACAGCTGAAATTTGCAGAGGAACAAAATAAAACTTTGAGAAAGAAACTCTCAGATATTGAGTCCGAAAATGAAACGCTGAATTTGCAGATGAGGAAATTAAGTTCGGCTAAAAAGTTTGGGAAATCGAAAAGTGGAAATGCGGAAACTGAGGTTTTTGCTTACTTGTAATTTTATATACAATTTGTGAATAAATTATAATTTTTTAACTTTTGGCTTTTTATTTCGCAAGTAGCCTATTAGTGACAATGTGCTATAGTCTGATGATATTTGAATATTATTCATTGGATATTTTTTGTTCATAATATTATATTTGTTTATTAATGTGTTCAATTAATTACAGTTAATTATTAAGTATTTGTATTTTGAAATATAAATAATTAATTTGTAGTAATTATAATTAAAGTTAATAAGAATTTAACGGAGCGGTTCTTTTTGTTGAAAATGGAATTTCGGTTTTTTTTATCCTGATATGAAGTTAAGCTTTAACTACTTTTTATCGGAATACAATAAAATTCTGTTTCAAAATCATAGTTTAAATAAATAATATTAATTAATTATTACTGAGCATTAAATAATCAATAAAATGAAATTTAATTTCTATTATTAATTAATATAATTAATTCATGATATGAACGTTTATTGACAGTAGAAAAACTGTTAAAAACATTTCAACCATATTTCAAACAAGTATTACACTAAAAATTCAGTCGACAGAATGTAAAAATATTTATAGAAATAAAACTAAGATTACTAGTTCTAACTATAAACTTTCTGTATATTAACTTTAATATAGCTTTCGTTATATCAAATTTCATTGCTACAGTTTGATAATAAAAGCTAGTTTATCATAGAAATAATGAATAATTTATTTATATTACATTTATATTAATTTATTTATAATTCATTCAGGTTTTAACAGAAAAAGAAAATGAAATGAAGCTACAAATGGAGTTCGCCGAGGACGAACTAAAAGTGGTCAAACGAAAACTTGACGAAACACAACAAGACAATGACAACCTTCTTTGTGCTGTCAAATATTTACGCTCCAAGATGGAGCCAGGGGTGGGCGGGCCCAGGTGCAACACGCCCCTCCCCGAGGGACGGACGACTAAGGAACTTCTAGCGAGCATAGTGTCAGGGGCGGGAGGGGAAACAAGCAAGAAGTTGGAAGAAGCTGAGAAAGAGTTGAGTTTGATTAAGAAGAAGATTGAACAATTGGAGATGGATAATGTGAAATTAGTTTCGGAGAAAGTAAAGTTAGAGGCTTTGGTAAATGAGAAAAGTAAGTTTTATTTTATTCTTAGTTAAAAATATTTTGCTGGTAAAAATAGATTCCAGCATGAACTTAAGTTGGGGGATGAGAACAAATGCCCTTCTAAAAGTTTTTTTATTGTTCTTTGGCTGTTTAGGGGCGCCCCCTATTATCTTGAATTTTTGTTTTTGGAAACTTTCACTCATCGCTTAATATCGATTTCGTGCTGATGTTGTGTTTTGCAATAAATGAATCCTTTCATAACACTATCGCAGTCGACAGAGGTGTAGTGGGGCGGGAACGCGGGGGAACGCCGTTCCCCCACTATTTTGCTCAAATCCATGTAAAAATCGGATCAGCCCATTGACACTTCACAGTGTCACAGTTGTGGTCGTCAACGATCGGTACAGTGATCGTTGACGTCGACGTCGAAAATAATAATTTTGTATTTTTGTACATGCAACAGTTTTAAAACAAAGCGCAAAAACATGCAAAAATTCCGGCAAGATTTTGGCTTAGGCCACTGTTCAGGCGTTCCCCCACTTATTTTTTTAGGACTACACCCCTGGCTGTCGATCTTATAAACAAATTATTTAACCCATTGTTTATGATTAGAAAATTATTATCCTATTTGCTTAGATTCAGATAAACCATCCTCTGTTCAAACCAATAACGATGACGCAGCAAAATTATTAAAAGACAAACTTGACGCGAGTTTAAAAGCAACGGAGACATTGAACAAAGAACTCGAGCAATGTCGTCTGCAGACAAAGACAACTACAGAAGAACTAGCAAAGGCAAAGAAAGACTACGAGTCGAATAAGAAGAAGTTGAAGAAGGCGAATGAAGAACTCGAAACAATAAGAGAATGTAAAACGAAGATGGAAGCTGTACAGAAAAGTTACGATGAATTAAAAGCGCTGCACGAAAAGACGGCAACTGAGGTTAGACTTGATTAATATATTAAAATAGAGTTCCTCTATAAATCGGCCCAGAATATAGAAAATTAGCAACTTCAATTAATGTAGTATCTATAGCTCCGTTAAACACTAAACTTAACCTGTAGTCTTATCCTAACCTTAAGTTTAATCCTGAATCTAACCGAAACCCTAATTCAAACCCTAACCCTGAGAACTAGTCGTGCAGATTTATCAGAGCCTATTGGACTTATAACACTTATGCAAATAAGACTTATATTTTAAATATTTTAAATGTTTATATTTTAGACATTAATTATTATTCTCTGTTTAATTATTATTTAAAAATTAAATATTTAATTTGAAAACATTGTAACAGGGAAAAGAGAAATCTGGCGCCAAAGACAAAGAGCCGCCATCTTGGAAATTTGAAAAACAAGAACTAGAAAACAGAGCGGAAGAATTGAAGAAGAAATATGACGATCTCGTTTTGGAAAGCAAGAAAGGGTCGAAGAAAAAATCAGCAGAAGAGGCTAAAGTAAGAAACTAATTTTAATCCAATTTATTTTATTTTATTAAAATAATTTAAATTTGCTTTTAATTTATAGGTAAGTTATATTTGTGCAGTGCAATAGTTATTTTTATGATTCTATGATTGCAATTTAATTATAATCATTGTATGATATGATATAATAATCATATTATATGATTATGATTTATGATGGCATGACTATGATTATGGTCTGTTAATAGGTTACTTTTTCATATCATACTTTTTATTACGATGTTTTTTAATTTATCTTTTTACTACAATACGATGTATTTGATATTTGATATATAAAAATATTTGATATTTTTATAACGATTCTGATTAATACTTTTAGTACGATACTTTTTAATTGATACTTTTTACTTTGATACTTTTAATTGACACTTTTTATGATGAATCTTTGTTTTGAAACTTTTATCGCAGAAAGCGAACGACGAACTTCAGGCTTCGGATCAAAACAAGAAAAAAATCGACGACTTAACCGAAAACCTCAAAAAGCAGGAAATCCAAATCACCGAACTAACCAACGAAAAACAAAAACTAACTTCCGAACTCGACACATCAAACAAAGCACACAAAAAGGAAACAGTCGAACTTACAAACCAACGCGAACGACTAAAAGTAGATCTAGAAAAAGCTTCCGCAGAACGTACGAAACTTCAGGAAGAGGTCGACACTCTTAAAAAGAAACTCGTGAAATCTGAAGACGCCTGGAATAAAGACAAAACGCGACTCGAATCCGAACTGAAACTCGCGAACGAAAAACTTTCAGACTCGATAAAAAAGAGCGAGTCTAAACTTCCGAATAAATCTGACGATAAACCTAAAGCATCCGTGGAAAATGAGAAATTAATTGAGGAGAATAAAAATTTAGTTAAGGATAGAAAAGCGCTGACAGAGACTGTGAATGAGTTGAAGAAGGAGCTGGAAGAAAAGTTGAAGGAGTGGGAGAGAGAGAGAGAATCTTTGATGAGTAGGGTTACGACAAAAGGAGCGGCATTGGGAGATGCGTGTGAAGCGTGTGAGAGGCTTAAAGCAGAGTTAGACAATTTAAAAATACAGGTAGGATCAATTCAGTAAAACTGTTGGATAAAAATTTATGAATTTTATGGATTGACTTACTATTGAATACTTACTATTTCTACAACTTGCTGTACATTTAGTAAAACGCTTAAATTGACAACTATATCTGAGACATTGTTTGTACAAGCAGACTTTAAACTTAAATCAATGCTAATTAATGTTGAATGCTATGTAGCTAGTTTAATGGTAGCTGACACGGTTTAGCTAATATTCGGAATTATATTACTGAATTATATTAATATTTTCAGTCTGATTAGATTGATAAATTCAATTTTAATTAAAGCTATAATATATTTAAACATAAGTATACCGCTACTTAATTTATAGTATCTATTTATTTATTAATTTGGAATAAACTATATTTATTATAACTGTTTTAACCCTAAAATTATAATAAATATATTACTATATTTGTTGTAACTAGGGTTCACCCAATTCTTCCACTACTGCTGATCCCACTAAAATCATTCCCAATCCACCGGATAAAAATCCTAAATCCATTCCTGTCCTGAAATCATCGCGATCGTCAGATTCTAAATTATCGGAAACCGAACGACTGGCTATCGTTGAAAAAGAGAAATTTGAAGAAAAACTGAAAATACTGGAAGAAAACTTGACGAAGTCAAACGAACAGGTATTTTGCTTATTTTACTGCTTAAGAAACGTGTTTGTTTCTTAGTTGTGTTTCTAGTATGTCTTTACAATGTTTTTAATATGTTTTTACAATATTTCTAGTATATTTCTACAGTGTTTCTATATATTTTCTACAAAAGACAATGAAAATATGCAAGAAAGTTTTGAAACACGGTAGAAACATAATAGAAATATTGCAGAAACATACCATAAAAAGTTTTGAAACACTGTAGAAACATACTAGAAGAACAGTAGAAACATACTTGAAACACAGTAGAAACATACTAGAAACACAGTAGAAACATACTAGAAATATAGTAGAAAGATACTAGAAACAAATCATATTAGAACACTGTAGAAACATACTAGCAACAAAACATACTATAAACCTTGTAGGAACATACTATAAATATTGTAGAAACATACTGGTAACACTACGGAAACATATTAGAAATACTGTAAAAGTGTGCTAGAAACACTGAAGAAACATTGTAGGAACATACTAGAAACACATTAGAAACATACCAGTTGTAATATTGTTGAAACAAACTAAAACACATTGGAAACAATAGAATTTTGCATAGAGACATTAGAATCTGTAGAAATAGATCAGTTAAGCTGTTTTACGTAAATAGCTTTGTATCGACTTAACTCAGTAAAATTGTAACTAAAACAAAACAATTTATTTTACTCAACTAACAAATGTTCGATCCTTTATTTCTTTCTAAATGTATCAGGTTGCGAATCTTAGAAAAGAAAATGAAAGTTTATCGACCGATTCGCGCAAAACTTTATCAGATCTTAAAAACAGTTTTGACAAAGCGACTAAAGATTGGTTAGCTGAAAAAGTTGAGTTAGATCAGCGATATAAAGCGGTCAGTCTGATTGGTTGATTTGATTAAAGAATTACGAATAATTAATTATTAATATAACAACTTTTCTTTGTCAATGCACTCGATAGAGAAGTGGTTAGAGCGCTGGACTCGGATGCGACAGATCCAGGTTCGAATCCCGGTTAACTCAGTATTTCTTTAAACTTGATGCACCCTCAGGTAAGACACTTAAATTGACAGCTATGTCTGCAACATTGATCGGTAAAACAAACGCTCAACTTAACTTGTCTCACCCTATAGTAAGACGCTTAAATTGACAGGTAAGTCATTGTTCATATAATACAGTAATCCAGACATTAAACTATACCTAACCCAATATATAAAATAGCATGCTGAAAATTTTCGTTTTATTCGAAAGAATTATAATGTGGCAATGACACTTATTCGAGTTTCTTTCTTTCTACTCTACTCTGATTAATTCTATATTGAAGACAAAGTCAATAGATCTTTTGTCATTGTAATATTTGTTCGAATTTTGTAAATCGCCAAGCTTTATAGCGATAAAAAAGCATGATATTTATAAGTATTTTAACATGCACACAAAATATTCACAATGTTGGGATAAATTTCATTAAAATGCCTTTCTGTCAACACTAGGTGGAAGATAAGAAAGCAAAAATTCAGAAATTAGAGAAATCACTCGAGGAAGCGTTGGGTAAAGTAAAAACGGAAGAAGCTAAGAGGAGGGAACTAGAGAACAGGATCAAGATTCAAGAATCTCGGAATTCTTCAAACGGCTCCGATAAAACAGCTTTAAATGTTACTGAAGAAAAATCTAAAACGGTAAATTGGCGTTAAACTTATGAAAAGTTTTATCTACTTCATATTTTAATGCACACAATATACAATATAATTGATCACTGTTTTGATCAGTCGTACTAGTCATTAAAGTTATACAGTATAGGGGTATCATGTTTGGTTTTATTACAATTTTGGCATTGTTTACAATGTTGTAGCATCAAAATTTTCTTTTCTTTATAAATAATTCTGTGGAAATTCATAAAATTGTTTCTTTGACTCGTGTACTGTATTTGCAATTAATTTTAAAGTTAATTTTATAATTTTATAGCTTTATTTTATTTAATTGTACATTGTATGTGATTATTAGGCATTTATATAATATATGATTGACTAATGTATTGATTAATTGATTGATTAATTTATTGATTAATTGATTTGATTACTTAACTAACTTATAAAATTATTTATATATCAATTTAATTATAACTGGTTAATTATGCAATTGATTGACTAATTAATTAATTGATTGATTAATTGATTGATGTATTAAATTGTTTATTTATTCATTCATTGCTGTAGTTTAATTGACTGCGACATTACATTGCTCTAACTACTCAAAAATTATTATTTTTACAACAAATTAAGACCCCTGCAGTTGCTGGCAAGAAAACGTCAGATTTTCTGAACAAATTTGAAAAACTCGGGGGCGGGACGCCCAGGCCCATCCGGCGCCTTTCAGTCCCCACAGCTTCCGATCCAACCCCTCCCGTCCCCCTGGCGGGGGGAGGCGAAAAAGATATTTTGGGAGAATTCCAAAAGCAGTTATCGGAAGTTGAAACTTGTAGATTGAATGACAGGCAAGAATTGCTGGAAACATTGGACAAACAGAAAAAAGAGTTTGAATTGGAGATTGATATTTTGAAAAGCAAAAGCTGTCAGGTTAGTTGAAGTTAAGATTATAGAGTTATGCCGGTATGCAAGGTCCAAAGATTTTTAATTATTTTGGCTAGAAAACATTTTGACCCTATTTATAGAAATTGGCCCAATAACATTATGATAAAATGACAAAATTTCTATAAATAAGGTCAGATATGTTTGCTAGCAAAAATAATTAAAATTCTTTGGATCTTGCATACCGGCATTAAGGATACATATAAGTATAGTGTTTAGTTAAATACCTATGTCAAGCTTTAATAAAAGTTAAGTTAAAGACTAGTCAGACAGAAAGGTACCTTGAATACATTAATTCCGAAAAATATTTTTTAAGAAAACATTTAAATTTAACGATTTGGCTATCAATGTAAAAATGTTGCTTTTACATTGGTTTCATAGTAATATACATTTTTAATTTTAAATCTAAGCTACTACATGTACAAACTACTGTTACTTAGATGTCTTATTATACATATGCTACGTATAATTTATACATATATTTTATGTGTTTATTATACTTATGTATTTCAACGCTTATTATTATTAATTTTTATAGCACGTTAACATCTGTATTTTAAAACAACGCAATATGTTGAAAATAAATATAGAAGATACTAATTTAAGATGAGTCAATCAAAATAATGAGTCAGACTAATAAATTTGACTTGGACTAATCTAACGTGCCTATGAGCAGAATTTCAACGAAACTGATGTCCAATATATTATTTCTATTTTTAAACTGTCCATTTTTTAGTTTTCAAAAACTGTCCATTACTATCTTTAGTTTGACGCTAAAAGTCGTGAATTGGTTGAAAATCAGAAAAATCTGGTAGAAGTTAACGTAAAGTTCGAGACAGAGAGAAATAAGTTGATTGCAGAGAGACTGAAATTACAGGATCAATTAGATGAAGCTCTTAAAGCAAGCAAATCTGATCGAGAGAAAATCATTGATCTTTCCACAGAGGTATGTAAAGTAAAGACTGAATATTTTTACTTATTAGCAAGTTGTATTACAATTTAAAATATTGAATATTTCAATAACGTTTTTATCTGATTTTACTCTGTTCTATTAAGCAAAGAAATTCAACAATTCAAAAAACAATTTAATTTACAATTTATTAGATTTGTATTAAATTAACCAAACATTGAAAACATCATCTTAAAAATAGTTATACTGATCTTAAAGATAATTATTTTAACGAAGACAACTATTTCAGCTAATTTCTTGTCAAACTATTTACGTGAAACTACTTTCACACATCTTTTTCTATTTCCAGATTAAAAAGCTCAAAATTCTTTCCAAAGACGATTCCCCCGCTATCAAACCAACCGCTTCTTGTTCAAGTATTTCTACTTCCGTTTCCCCCGCCGCTCCTGTTTCCAGTTCTTTAGGCAAACCTAAGTCATCGACCACTGATCAGTCTAAGCCGGCTTCATCCATTGTGATTCCGACAAGAAAATATGGAAATACCGAAGAATCGAAAAGTTCCCCAGTGGAAACAGCGCCCGGAAGTGAAAATAAAGTGATTCAGGAAAATGGAAAGTTTGGGAAAAGGTTCAGTCAGGTTGGACGATTAAAATATTTTTTGTTAAGTTTAAGAATACTTAATGCAATATTGCATTTTATATCAGTTTAATTTTTTGCACTTTTTAAATTTTTCTGCGCTTTCATTGTAATCGTTCGCAATAATTAAATTCCAATTATGTATTTTCTGTCTTTTATGACGAATAAAGATATAATTATTAAATAAAATAAAAATTATTATTTTTCATTCAATTCAATTTGTCGAGTTTTGAGAGATGGGTTTGAACTATGAATTTTGAGATAAATAAAGAGCAATGAAGTGTATTGTTGATCTGGCACACTATTCACTCTACAGTTCTCATTCTTTATACATCTGTGTGTTGTATAGAATCTATAAAAATTCGGTTATCAATGACAGATTTTGACAGATTTTTTATGCCATTTTGATTACTTTTTCAATAAAAAATACAAAAATTCATAAAATGAAATTTTGATTCACTTGTTGACATATTAACCTTTCGTTATAATTATTAACCTAGTTTAATATAGCATTTCTATATTGTATTTTAATATTACTAACATTTTTAAAGTTTTAAATACTAATTACAGCCTGCTACGGATAAATCGGGCGTATTAAATACAAGTTCAGTAAAAGCCGCCGTATCCGCTTCAAATACATCTGCTTCATCGTCTACATCAGGTATTCAATAAATAGTTTTTGGTTTTAGTTGATTCTATTGAACTATGTTTGAAAATACATGTTACTGTGAAAGTTAATTAAATTTTATATTAAAACGCGTATTAAATTTTAAAAGTTTTAAATTCTTTCACTTAATTTAAATTTTAAATCTTGATTTAATTTTTGCAAATATTTTTTTTCAGCATCGGGAAAAGTTTCTCTACCGATTAATCGGTTCAATCGCATCTTTCCAAAATGATCAGTCATCGTTTAATTACTGATTTGATTGTAATAATTACAATAATTTGACTGGAATGATTTGACTACATTTTCCAATCATGTTATTATAGGTGTTCCTAATATAAAATATTATATAAATTAATATATTTATACTAGTATGTATATATTATTATAAATATAGAGTGTATATAGAAATATATGCACTAGGATAAAGTTTAGAAAAAGAATGATTAGTGTAATTATCTTGCTTAAAAATAGCATAAAAATATCTTTCTTAAAAATATCTATAAAATATCTTGCTTAAAAGCATAAGTGCTTTATCACTAATAAGCTTATAGAAGCATTGCTTATAGAAATAATACTTTATCTTTGTTTCACTCATCACTTAGTGATGAGTGAAACCGATATATAAAAAAAGACGTATAAAAGTATATATATATTTATGATAATCGTGTTCACACTAACATTAATTAATTTATAATTACAATAGAATCTTTATGATTTTTCTATGCGATAAAATTAATTACAATGCAAATAACTAAATGTAATGTGTAAATATAGCGTGAAATTGATTGTAAATAGTGTGAAATATTTAACATAAACATTATCTGTATAATAATATATACTTTCGATTTACTGTCTTTATATTGTAACGAGATCTATTCAAACTTTGTATTTAATTTCATTCTTACATAATCAACATTTTTGCTTTATTCTCATCTTTCTACAGAAACTTAAATCAATTCTGTGAAATTATTAATTAATAATAATAATAATAATAATAATAATAATAATAAGGTTATATTTCTGATTATAATCTAGAGTATTACATTGTGGAGGCCTGTAATTCATAATACATTAGTTAATATAATAGGCCTATTTTATAGGCCTATAGCCTACATAAGCTATAGGATATGGCTTCTTCTGTTTGTCTATCTGTCTTCTTACCTGTCTGTCTGCATGTCTGTCTTCTTACCTGTCTGTCTGCATGTCTGCCTTTCGATCTTTGAGTTTATAAAATATAAGCAAATAAACTATCAACAAATAACAGTAAAATCACACAATAACTTCTTATGCTGATGTAACGTTAAAAAACAATACAATGTCGATATTATTACTATTATACTTTAATTATTAAAATAATTAACATAAATTAAATAATTAACATAAATAATTATTCTAGTTGATATTTAGTTGTTTAAGATTCTTGACAGCACTGCTTATAGCCAGTGCGTCTGTTAGTTTTATATTATTCTTAAAAATGTGATTATAAAAAGTATCAGGAGCCGTTCTACTCAATGCATTATACTCCATCAATAATGGCCCTGTAAAACCTTTAAACCTAAAA